>JAWWEW010000038.1:8700621-8712101 GCA_035583185.1 Anabacerthia variegaticeps | reverse complement strand
GGGTCCCTTGGCCAGCACAGGGATGGGTCCCCGGGCAGCGATGGGGTCGCTGCTTCTCCCAGGAAAGCGCTCCCAGTGTCGGCTCCGCGGTTTGAGCCGTCCGTGGTGGAGGGGAAAGGAAAAAGTGGCCCGACCGTGGCTGGAGGGGGTGTCGGTGATGTTTTTGTGGCTGCTGGAGGAGCTGGGTGTGAGGTGTGGGAGGTCAGCCTTCTTTCTTCTGTGAGCCCTGTGATCACTGCCATGGGCACTGTGCCCGTGCAGGGCAGGGGAAGAAAGGGAAGCTTCTCCTCCTTTCCTGCTGCTCTCTGAACCCTGCAGGGACATGAATATTGTAGAATCACAGGGTAGTTTGGGTTGGAAGGGACCTTATAGATAATTTAGTTCCAAAGCTGTGCTGTGGGCAAGGTTACTCTACATGATCCTTCCACCCCCCAAAGCCAGACCCTTTTATATCATGTGAGGGGGGAGATAAGGGTGACATCCCAGCAGGCAAGATGTAGGCAGAGGCACTGGCCTTGCTTTCTCCAGGATCCTTCTCCCATCCCACCTCCAGAGCACTGATTTAGTCCTCACTGAAGAAATGCAGCCTTTGTAAACCCTTTGCCAGACCTTGCTGCTGTTTGTGCTTGTCTGTGCTCCTTAATCTCAGTCAGGTGAGTTCTGAAAGCTTCTGCTTTGCCCTTTGACCAGGGCAATGTGTTTCCTGTCTCCAAACCGAGCACTCGCTGATCCAGGCGGGTTGGACTTTGGTTTTCATGGCATTGCCTTGGGATTGCATGAGGTTGGTCAGAGATGTGGCTGAAGGAGTGCAGAGTGTCAGGTTTTCCACGTTGGAAGGTTCGAGTAAGCTCTGATGGGCTGAAAAATGTAAAATACAGCACAGAAACCTTCAGCTCAGCTCGTGGGCTGTTGTGCTGCTGGGTGGTGTTAGTGAGAGTGGCCATGAAGAACCATCAAGGACTCCTTGTCACATCATCACATCACAGACTGGGTAAGGTTGAAGGGACCACAGTGAGACCTCCCAGCTCCAGCAGGGCCATCCCAGAGCACATGGCACAGGATTGTGTCCATGTGGGTCTGGAATATCTCCAGACAGGGAGACTCCACACCCTTTGGGGCCTCCTGCTCAGGAAAGAAGTTCTTCCTCATGTTCAGGTGGAACTTCTTGGGCATCAGTTTGTGCTTTTGCCTCTTGTGCCATTGCTGGGCACCCCTGAGCAGAGCCTGGTCCATCCTCTGCCCCCTTCCTGCAGGCACTGACAGACATGGATGGGGTCCCCTCTCAGTGTGTCTTCTCAAGGCTGAGCAGCCCCAGCTCCCCCAGCCTTTCCTCATCACAGAGATGCTCCAGTCCCTTCATCAACTTTGTACCCTCTTTTGGACCCACTCCAGGAGCTCCATGTCTATGTTGAGGAGTCCAGAACTGGACACAGCTCTCCAGATGTGGCCTCCATTGAAACTTGCAGGAGCTTGTGGTGGAAGATCTGTAGGTGTTAAAAACAAATTTCAGAAAAACACTCTGACCAACACGCTCCAGACCTCCCCCTGAACCCCCTAACCTCCAATCCTCTCTGGAGGACCCATCATTCCAGTTCACAGCTGAGGTGCCCAGGACAAAGGGAATGTTTGCACCTTGTGCTGAAGCAAATGGTGAAGGCTGGAGGAGTGAACTGTTCTTCTGAGGCTTTGCTGCTGATGATTTGGTTTCCCCTGACTCCACACCCTGTCTGTGGTTGTTCTCCTCTGCCAAATGTCACTGTGGAGCTGCTGCCTTGGGTGTGCAGGCACATCCCTCTAGATGGTGCTAAGATAAAGAGAAAAGATGGGTGGTGAGAGGCCTGGGAGGAGGGGTGTCCTGCTGTGCATGGCCTCTGCACATCTGGCACTGCCCCGGGTCTCCTGGGTGAGGAGAACATCTCCCTCTCCTCTTGCTGCCAGGAAGGTGCCCCTGTGTTCATCCAGGTGCTCTCCTGTGGAGCTCCTTGTGTCCATTGGCAACAAACCCATCCCAGGCCCTTCTTCCACTTTCTATTTCCCTTGGTGATGTGTGAGACTCCACGAACGCATCGTGATTTTCATCTTCTCCCATCCCTGCAACAAGATCAGGCAAGTCGATTTTTAATGGCAAAAATCCATCTTGGCTGTTTTTTCCACTTCAAGCAGTTTTACTGAGCGGCACAAGGAAGACTCATCAGCTGAGTCCTCTCCTATCTCATGCATCATTAACCAGAGTCTTAACCAAATTCAAGCATGGATAATTTGTGATTTATTGATGTGGGCAATGAAATGGGAATTCAGCCTGGCTGGAATTCAGCGAGGATTATTGAGGATTAGTGGGAAGGGAAGTCTTTTAGATCCACAGCTGAACAGACTTTACTGTGGAGTCCCAGGTGGGCAGTAAATGAGCTGGTAAAAGAGAGATGTTGCTAGAAGAGACTTTTAAAAAAGAATAGTCATATTCAGGTCTGTTTTTCTTTCCACTAGGTATAAACGGGGAAGAACAACTCTGTGAACCTCAGTAGCACTGCTGAAGTGCTGCTGGGAGAGGAGAACTGAGCTCCTCTCCCCATGCCATCTGCAGAGGATGTTCCTACAGAAGGTTCCAGGGCACAAGCAGGCAGCTCCTTGGCACAGGCAGGCTGAGCTCCACTGGAGTCGAGGATTCTTCGGCTCCCACCCAGGTTTGTGACCACAGAGCAACCTCCCAGGTGGGTTTTGGTGTTGGTCCTGTTCCTGTGCACTCAGCTCTGGCAGCTGCCTGCCTGTCACCACTTCCCTCAGACTCTGAGAGAGGCTGTTACATGTTTTAATTACTCCCCAATCTAGATTTATTGGCCTGAGCGTTGTATGTGGTTTCTACTGATACACTGGAGAAGGGCTGCTTTTGCCAAGTTTTCTTTCCAAGAGTGGCTCAGCTCCATTCGTGATGAGCCCATAAACTGGATTAAGAGCTCAGGGACAGATTTTCTAGTATTTGAAACCCATAATCTGGGCTGGGCTTTCAGAACAGCTCAGAGCCCTTGTAAGCAGCAAATTACGGTGGTAAGTGCTCAGCACTTTGTGGTTTGTATCAGGCTGCTCAAGGCCATGTTTTCCATGAAGCAACACGCACTGCTCCAGGATCTTGGGAATTGCAAGGCAGTTTTCCTAGTGCTGACATGAAAACAGAGCTTTTCTGGCAGTGAGACTCCCCAGCCTCTTGGTTCTCCTTCTCAAGAAGTGCAAACAGCTCTAAAAAATTAGTCATCAAATTAGTCCATGGGCTGCAGGCAAGCTGCCATCCATTCAGACTGTGATATTGGCCATGACAGAAGCTAATGAGGGACCTCATCTCCAGCCATGGGGCTGATGCCATTGCAGAACTTCTGCTGTAGCCACCTCTGTGACCTGTGGGTCCTGCAGACAGACCTGAATTAAACCAGGGCTGTTCCGAGGAGTGATGTGGCCACAGATGAATCACAGACTGGTTTGGGTGGGAAGTGACCTTAAAGACCACCTTGTTTCACCTTCTTGCCATGGGCAGGGACATTTTCCACTAGCCCAGGTTGCTCCAAGCACCGTCCAACCTGGCCTTGGACACTTCCAGGGATGGGGCGGCCCCAGCTTCTCTGGGCAACCTGTGCCAGGGTCTCACCACCCTCCCAGGGAAGGGTTTCTCACAAATATCCCACATTTCAGCTAGGAGCAATCTGTCTCTTACCTTGTCTCTCTGTTCCCCTGTCCAAAGCCCGTCTCCAGCTCTCTTGGAGCCCCTTTAGGGAAATGCCCACAATTTTCCCCAGTGTGATGGTGGATTTTACCCTCAGCCCTTCTGCCAGTACCTCAGCTTATCCCCATGGTGGCACCTTCCTTTGAACACCAGCTTGCTCAGGAGGAAATAAGCTGGGGGAGATGGGTGTAGTGATCTGGTCCAGGTCAGAAGACACAACAGGTGACATTTAGATGTCACTGCAAACCAGCTCAGCATCCCAAGGCTGCTCTGGAGCAGCTTCTGTAAACGTGGTGCTGCTGCTGTTTACTTGTGTGCTGGAACAACCCATGGGAAACTGATACCCTGTGTTGGAAAGTCTCTCTGGTGTCACGAGGAGTCAGGGCATAATGTCAGCAAGTCCACACAGACAGGGATTCCTGCAGAGATCTGGGGTGGAGTGGTCTCAGAATCACAGAATATGCTGAGTTGGGACCCACAAGGATCAGTGAGTCCAACCCTGAGCCCTGCACAGCACCATGCCTGGGTCACACCATGTCTCAGTGCCCAGGAACCTCCTGTGGTGGCAATTATGGATAACAAGACATGGAAAAGGTTTTTTTGGAGCCAAAGCTGGCATCATGTTTTCCCAGACACTTTGTTCTTGGCATGGGCAATGGGGAATTTCTGTTGATTCAAACATTCCTCAGGTGGTTGTGGCTCTTGTCACCTTGGTGACCTCTTTGCCGTGGCACTGGTGCTCCTTTCTGCTGCTGGGCTTGTGTCACCAGCCCAGCCCATCTCCTCCTCTCCAGCCTCGATCCACTCATGGCAAACAGCACATTTCCGGGTAACTGGTCCTGATGCTCACAAGTCTGAGGAGAGGTGAAGGTGACTGCAAGCCTCTCATGGCAAAACACCCCAAAATCCTTTCTCTCTGCCTTTGACAAGGTGACATCCCTGCTGGAAGGAAGGAGAGACACCACCACAACTCACAGATAACTGTGACATAGAAAGTGCCCAACCCAGGGAGGGTGTCAGGAGGATGGAGGGGGCTTGAAAGAGCCCCAAGGTTGAGCCAGCAGATTGGTTTGTCCCCCTTGGAGCTCAGACGGGTGTTGGCAGTGATGCCAGCCCGGCTTGGCATGTCCCCAGCCCCTGTGAGCAGACACTGGCAAGGCAGGAGGTGCCTCGGGGTGTATTCCATGCCTGCTGGTTGCTAATCATTCCAGTGGCACGGGAGCCATCCCCTGGCCTGGCTGTGCTTGTTGTTCTTGGCAGGGCACTTCTGCCATTACTGGCACCCTCTGGAGGAGCACTATTTGGAGATGATTTGCCCACAAAGCACAGGGTAAAGATCACGGTCCCCTGAAGCTTCTCTGGAGGCACATCAATAAGTATATAAGCAACTCAGAGCTTCAAGGACCTGTGTGTGCCTTCTTCAGGAGCTTGATGCCATGTAGGGCAGACCTGAAGACCCAGACAAAACAGGCACACGTGGAAAACAGTGCTCAAAGCCCTGAAGAATTTGGATATATTTATTTCTTCCTTACCCACACGGCCAGATACCTGTCAGGAAGGCTGTTATGTGACCCAGTTTGCTCTTGAGAAGTGCTCTTTGGTTGTCTCTTGCCATTGCAGTGTCCTCAGAGGGCTCTTGTAGAGGCTCTTCAGCTTTTGGATGTTCCTGACCATCCCTGCTCTGCTTCTGGTGACCAATTTGTCCCTCTGCCCTCAGGTCACCACTGTCTGCGAGGAGATTTTGGGGTGGCTGTAACCACCTCAGAGTCTTTCACCCATTAAATACCTGGGTATTCAATATTACAAAATATTTGGTGCTTTTTAAAATACACATATAGATGTATATATGTATACAGACTTTATTTTTGGTGTATTCAGCCCCATTGCTGGGCAGCTGGGGAGAACTAAGCATGTTTTTTTCCTGTGAAGACTGAAAAAAGAAGGGTATCTAATACAGTAGCCTTCCACATGGCTCTCAGTGTTTCCTTTTCTCAGTTTCAATTCTTTCAGAAACCCTTTTTTTTGGTGTCTCTCTTAACCCTTTCTATCTACAGCTCAGATTGCATCTCAACATTTGAGTTTATCACTAAATCCTCGTGCCCCTCCCAGCTGATATTTACCCTTATATTCTCATTTCTCATTGTATTGCTCATTCTGATTTTCTGAAAGGTTTCTTTTGCAGCTCTTCTGGTTCTTTGTGACACTTTCTATTTTTCTGAATGGGAGGGTTTGCTATTGTGCTTTTATTTTCTTTTATGAGCTGCCCACTCTTCTGACTCTCTGTACTTATTTTCTGGTTTCAGGTTCTCAGTCAGTTCACATTATGAACAAGAACTAAAGCTGATTGTTCACATGATCTGAGACAATTTAGAAACCCAAATTTGCCTTCTTTCTAAAAGGTGTGGGTGTGTTTTTTCACTCATCATGAGCATCGGTGCAACCACACCAGTACAAACCAGTCCCCAGGCTGGATTTAGTGGGATGTGGGAGAGTGAGGCAGCTGTTTGTCCATCCCTCCACCCCTGGGTGGGTTGGAGCACGATGTGGCACAGTGGGATGTTCTTCCTCCCTCCCTGCAGGCATCCAGGCTCAGAGTGAAAGAGGGGAAATTCAGGTTGGATATATGGAAGGAATCCCTCCCTGGGAGGGTGGGCAGGCCCTGGCACAGGGTGCCCGGAGAAGCTGGGGCTGCCCCTGGATCCCTGGAAGTGTCCAAGGCCAGGTTGGATGGGGCTTGGAGCACCCTGGGCTGGTGGAAGGTGTCCCTGCCCATGGCAGGGGGTGGAATGAGATGACTTTTAAGGTCCCTTCCCACCCAAATCACTCTATGATTTTTCTGATTCTATGCTCACCTTTCCCCAGGAATGAGAGCTCCTGACTTCAAGGGATGAACTATTGTTGCCTGAAACCAAAAGTAATATCAAGATCCTTAAATATTCAAGGAGAAAGTATTTATCCTTGCATATTACCACTGCCTTTGCAATGGATCTGGTGTGCTGCAGTTTTTTATTAGGATGGAATCACATCACCACTGAAATGCTGGAGCACAGTCAAATCAGCAAAGGGTGAAATATTCTCACTTTTGAGGACTTTTAGTGACCCCAGACTAATGCCTAATGATAAACCACACACAGCAGAGCTGCCAGTAATTAAAGACAGCCCACAGCAGCAGGATGGAATGGGAAGTGTCTCTCCTGACAGCACCGTGTCTTGGCATGGGGTTGGACCACAAATCTGTGAATTTTTCAGACTGAAACAATGAGAAAGCTGCATCCAGAGCCACCAGTGAGAGCAGCAAGGACGGGTTGCCTTCTTCCTTTGAGCATTTGAAGCTCCTGGGTTTCTTGATGCCCATGTTATCTGGTGGTTGGAGCCCAGGTGAGACAGGAGAAGAGAATCCTCTGGGCTGCAAGTAGGAGATACCAGGGCAATCTTGCCAAGGCAAGAAATTCCCTCTGGGTCAGGCTTTCCTCTTCAAGTAGCCAGTTATTATTTACATGAAATGGTATTGAATTCCTCCCTCTCACATGAATGAAATCATTGGTTTGGGTATTAGTCAGGTTTGGGCCGTGGTTAGTCAGGGGCTGGGGAAAGTTGAAGTGGTGGAACAGAGTGAGCTGTGCCTTGCTGAGGGGACATCAGTGCCAAAGAATTTATTAGGGACAGGATGGACCACGTTTGTGCCTGGCTCTTGGCTCAATTTCTGCTTTTAATTCAGAAAAAAAGGGCCTTTCTCTTCTTCTTAATAAGAAATATTACCCTGTGTACCCCTGTGCTGGGCACACCACCAGGATTGATGCATCACCTTCAGGGTGTGCTTTACTTAAAACTCTTTCTTGTGGTTAGGAGAACCTTAGGAAGCCTCAAAAAATCATTTACTGAAGGAGAAAATAACTCACTGGGGTTCATCCTCAAGGGGAATTTCCCATTAGGTGAAGTTTAGGTGAAAAATTGAGGGAGAAGTCTTAGCACTGAGGTCTTTGGTGGTTTCTGATCAGATTTTGTCCAGTGCCTTGAAAGGGGATGGAGGAAAAGCTTGGTCCTTCTCCAGGGTCCTGACTTATACCCCTGTCAGTGACAGAAATAAATGTGATTGACTTTGAGGGGACTGCATCAGTTTGCAACCACTGATGCTTTGGGAGCAAAGGGAATCAGAAGGGTTGCTGCTAACTCAGGCAGGGCTGAGGTTTTTAGGGCAGGCCAGGGATTTAGCTGTTAATATTAATGGAACATTTAGAGAGAAATGTCTCTGGGCTGCTTTACAAATCAGCCCAGGGTGGCTGCAGGCCAGGCTGTTGGCTGCACACACCTGAGGGGACTTATGCTGGTTTTAAGGCTCTGGCATGAGCTGCCCTGAGTTTAATATGGTTAGCCTGGATTTACAGCACTGTAAGTAAGGCTGAAATCAAGTTTTCTATGCCTATTAGAGGGTGAAATTGATGTCTTTGCAACAAACCCAGCCAGCCAAAGCTTGTGCAATACTGAAATCTCAGAGTGGGATTTGACAACCACCTCCCAGACTTCCAGTGGGACTCGGGTCGTGGGTTGTGAAGCTTTGAAAATCCCAAACAAGGGCCTGGCCAACCCCTCCAAAGCAAACTGCTTTCAGTAGCCTTAGGACAGGCAGGTTAAGTTGATTAAACCACGTTTTAAATTAGTTTGGCTCCCCATTAGTTTGGCAGTAGGAGGGGCCATAGGAGGCTGGAAGGAGATGATCTTTAAGGTCTTTTCCAACCCAAACCATCCTTTGACTCTTTGAGTGAAGCAGTGGGGCAGAAGCTGCTCCCACCCTGGTGCATGGTCAGTATGTGACACCCCAGAGGGGTCCTGGGGTGCAGGATCCCCCTCAGCCGCTCAGTTCCCATCACAGAGCCTGAAACCAAGAGGCTGCCTGCAGGAAAGCTGCTTCCCATCAGATGTTCTGCCTGACCAAAATTGGGAAAGGCTGAAAATTCACTACGAAAGTCACAACTCCAAAGCTTTGCAGAGATTTCAGGTAGATCCCAGATGAGCAGCAATGGTTTCCATAGGCTCCCCATGCCTGGATGTGTTCAAGCCCAGGTTGGACAGGGCTTGGAGCAACCTGGGATAGAGGAAAATGTTCCTGCCTTGTCCCTGGGTTGGATGAGATGAGCTTTAAGGTCCCTCTCAGCCCAAACCATTCTGTGATTCTGTGATGCTGAGTCTGTGCAAGTGGAGGTGAAGGTGGGTCTGGCCAAAGGGATGGTCAAAGTGGCTCCTGATTGTCTCAGCCACAGTTTTGTGGTGTGAGCTCCATCTCAGCACCCGAGAAAACCAGGACCTCTTGTTGCCACGTGAGAAAAGCTGGGTTGAGCAAGAGCCATGCTCTGTTTACCTGAGCCAGGGCAGGAAATGGGGATTAAGTGAGATCTCCAGGCTTGCATCTGGTCACGAGGACAGGGAACACAGAGCTGCTGCTGCTGCTGTGGATCAGGGAGAGCATGTGCTGAGTCAGAGCTACTGCTGTGTGGGCCAGCCCAGCCTGCTCTCCATGAGCATGGCAGGATCAGTCCCTTTGGAAGCAGCAGGTAGTGCCTGTCCTGCCTCTGCAGCATCTTCTGGGCTGGGCTGAGGGAGCCAGGACTGTCTGCTTGATCCTGAAACCTCCTCTCAGTGTTCCAGAGTCAAGTGTTGCTAGCAAAAATGGACTAACTACCGAGGGGTAATGAGCAGAGATCAAGTGGAGATTCCCACACTCCACATCCAGCAAACAGCCTATTGACACAATCAAAATCTCACCACCAGAGTTAATTGTGGCAAGAGGAGTGAAAATGCTGCCATCTGTGTCCTGAGATGTACCTGTGCTGTGCTGCTGGACACTGGGCTGCCCTTGCCCTGTGCCAGTTTTACTATCACAGGACAACTCCTGCACTCTCAGGCACTTTTCCATCCAGTCTCTCCTCTCTGCTGTCTGATTGCCACGCCAAGGAGAATTCCTCCACATTGGAGAGAGGGATTGCAGGGAGAAGATGCTCAGAGATCACTCCTAAAAGGGGCAGATGGTGTCTCCTGGGGTAAAGAAGTGCCCAAAGGCCTCTGCCCTGGGCACAGTCTGGTGATGCACCAGTTGATGCATGACCTGCTGTGCAGGGAGATCGGGGCCATCCTGCCATCCCTGCCCAGTTTTGTCAATAGGGAGGTCTGAAAAATTATTAAATTTTTATAACTTACTAGTAGAGATGCATTGAGTCCAGGAAAATGCTATTTCCTCCCCCGTATAAATCTAAATAATAATAAACAAATCCCTAAAAAGGCAATTAATCATCTCTTTTCTGACTTTGGATTATTAAATATACACCTATTAAGAATGATAGTCCCATCTGTTGGCACTGTATGTTCAAAGCCATTGCTGTAAGTTGTTCAGAGAAATAACCCCAACCAGCTCATATTTCCCCTTGGCCACCTTACACTGCTGTTCTTATTCTTCTTTTGTAAGACACCCCCACCAAAAATAATTGAGAAATGAGATAAAAAAAAAATGACAAAGCCCCGAGGAGATTAAACGTTGCTCTGATGAATTTTGCCAGCACTGTATTTTCCTGGAGAAGGGTTTAGAATTCATTTCCTCTGATAGGCTGGTAGATAGAAGGGGTTTATAAATTAGCATTCATCCATATTTCTGCTGGTAAAAGCTCTGTCCCTAATCCATCCCAGCAGCTCTGGGGTGTCACATCCTCTGGCAGCAGAGCATTAGCTCCCAGACAGCGTTGAAAATCAGGATTACAAATTACTGTGGCAAAAAGCTGCTGGAACGGGCTTGGGAGGAGGGAAAACCTGGCTGTGGTTTCCCTTGAAGCTGCTGCTGGTGGGGAGAGCAGAGTCCTGTGGCTACAGAGGTTGGCATGACTTGGGCTCCATCCAGGCATTATCCCAGCCTTTCTCTGGGACTGGGAGCCATTCCAAAACTCTTCCCATGGTTTAGGGCTCTGTATTCCCCCAAAAAACATTTCAGGCAGTGCCTCCCTGTTTTAACTCAGTGCAGCCCCTTGCCCAAAGCTGATTGTGCTGGGCTGGGAGCTGCTGGTTCCAAGGTGGCTCAGGGACAGGCTGGTCCTTGGGAAGCTCAAATAGTTTGTCCAGAAGGAGGAAAACCACTCCAGCCATGGACACTGTGCCTTGTGCAGGGAGCAGAGCTCCTTCCACCCTCCAGACTTCTGAAACCTGGAGGAGGTGACCCAGGAGCTCCTGATTGCTGTTGGATACAAACCCACCCAAAGACTGCTTTTGGGGGCAGGAGGAGTTCTGGGGAAGGGCTGGTACAGATGTGCTGGCAGCTGCTGGTGGGAGGTGTGTGCTGTGGGAGTTTCCTGTGATGGGCTCCAGGAAACAGCTGTTTTGGAGGATGCTGCTGGCTGAGCGTGTCCCTGTGGAGACTTTGGGTTTCCAGCTGTCAGGAGCTTTGTTTACTCTGATTTGGGAAAGGGAAACATATCCTGTGAGCTTGTGCAAACAGCCAGGCCTTTTGGGAAGCTGAGGAAATTTGGGGATTCACTGGCCCCAACTTATATGGATGTTTTATAATGTATGTTATAAGAAAAGGCTGGGAGAGCTGGGGGTGTTCGACCTGGACAAGGGAAGGCTTTGAGGAGACCTCAGAGCCCCTTCCAATGTCTAAAGGAGCTCCAAGGTTGCTGGAGAGGCATTTGGGATAAGAGCCTGGAGGGACAGGACAAGGGGAATGGCTTCCCACTGCCAGAGGGCAGGGATAGATGGGATATTGGGAAGGAATCCTTCCCTGGGAGGGTGGGCA
>JAWWEW010000038.1:8682355-8700442 GCA_035583185.1 Anabacerthia variegaticeps | reverse complement strand
CAGGCCCTGGCACAGGGTGCCCAGAGAAGCTGTGGCTGCCCCATCCCTGGAAGTGTCCAAGGCCAGGCTGGACAGGGTTTGGAGCACCCTGGGCTAGTGGAAAGTGTCCCTGCCCATGGCAGGGGGTGGGATGAGATGATCTATAAAGTCCCTTCCAACCATTCCATGATTCTAAGGTTATACTTATATGTAATTATAAATTGCATTTTTATATAATATCTAAAATATTATATATTTTCCTCCCTATGCTTGGCACTTGCTTTTGGGTTTTATTTTCTCCCACCATCCTTTTCTCTGTGCATCTCTGGCCAGCAAAGGCACCACATTTTAGCACCCAGTAGGTGCCCATCCCTTCTTGTTGGGATACTGGGAACCACAGAAACTTGCAGAAACTTCTCTTCCCGAAGACAATGCCAAGCTTTGTGGGGGATGAATTTCCAAAACACTTTTTGTCCCGTGGAAGATGTTTTTTTCCTTATAAACAGGTGACCTCATCATGCTCTTGCTTCTGGTGAGCAGAGCCAAGGGGCAGAGCAGGAGGTCAAGTTCACTCTGACGTTCCTGTCCTTCCTCCCTTGTCCAAGTGCCAAGGGTGAGGGTTGTAGGCAGAGAGCTGGGCCCAGGCTTGGCTTTGCAGCCTGCTGGATTCATTTCTATTTATATCCCACGTCCAGCACTGGGCTAGCATGAAAATTTAGCTGCTTTGAATAAAACAAGAGACTTAAAAATAGCCCGGGTTACCGGATCTGAGCTCACCGCTCTGGAATTGCTCCTTCAAGAGCTTTACATTCTCAGATAAGCACCTTACTGTTCAAACCTTCCACTTGGCAGTCTGGGAAATGAGGTTTATTTATTGCATTGAAAAGCAAACAAGATGGGGTTTGTTCAGCTTTTGTGGGAATTCCCAGTGTAACCATGGAGCCGGGGGAGAGGGATGGAGGCAAAACAAGTGCTGTGGGAGCAGTGCCATGGAAAGGGGTCTGGGGGTCCTGGTTGGTGGCCAGTTGGACATGGGTCAGCAGTGCCCTGGCAGCCAGGAGAGCCAAGGGTGTCATGGGGGGCACCAGGCACAGCATCATCAGCTGGCCAAAGGAAAGGATTGGCCTGCCCTGCTCTGTGCTGGGGCAGCCTCACAGCAAGTCCTGGGTGCAGTTTTGGGGGCCACAACATAAGAAGGGTCTGAAGTTATTAGGAAGGCTCCAAAGGAGGCCACAGAGATGCTGAAGTGTCTGGAGGGGCCATATGAGGAGTGACTGAGGTCACTTGGCTTGTTCAGCTGGAGAACAGCTTCCTCATGAGGAGCAGTTTCACACTGCTCTGTGGGTACCAGGGACAGCACCCAGGGAACGGCTGGAGCTGTGTCAGGACAGGGATAGGTGGGATCTCAGGGAAAGGCTTTTCCCCCAGAGGGTGGTGGGCACTGACCAGGCTCCTCAGGGCAGTGGATGGGGCTCTGAGCAACCTGGTCTAGTGGAAGGTGGAAGTTGGAAGGAGATGATCTTTCAGGTCCCTTCCAAGCCCATAAAAAAGTGTAAGTAGAAAAGGAGGATGTGCAGTTTCTGCTTTTTGTTATGTACAGCTGCTGGAATGGACTCCAAGCACAGAAAAGCTTTTTGCCTGAAGGCACTGCCACTTCTCCAGGTGTTTTGGGAGCACCCAGTGCCCCAGATGGGGATCCTGGTCCTGCCCTGCTGGGCACTGAGGTGCCCTATGTCCCACGAGCTGCTTTGGCAGTGCTGACTCAAGTCAAAGCCCAGCCTGTCTTCTCCTCAGCGCCCACGAGTCAACCCTCTGCACTGTTAGCGGGGTCTGTCCTTTGGGTTGATCACCTTCCCATTTCCACTGAGCTCTCAGCACTAACTGGGAATTCAAAAGCAGGTCCATAGCCCTTCCTGGGGTGAAGGGCAGAGTGAGGGGTGAGTTGGGTGCTCTGCAACCTCATCCACCCCGTGGTGATGGTGGTGAGAACCCCTGTGAGCTGGGAGACACCGTGGTGCCATCACAGGCTGGGCTGGGTGAGTGCCCAGGGCCCTCTCAGCAAGGAGAGGTCCCTGCCCCAAGAGGACTCATCACATGTGAATCACCAAAGTGAGAAAAACACGTCATCTCCTCCTCTCAGCTGAGAGCAAAGCGAGGGCACCAAGAGCGAGATGTGGTTTGTGCTCGCAGAGGAAGCTGGTGATGAAAGCAGGAGCTCAGGCTTGGCCCACAGTGAGGAGTATTTTAGGCCACCTCTGCTTTTCAGCAGCAGCTTTTCTGGGAGCAAACAAGTGGTTTCTGGGTGTTAAAGTGGTTCCTAAACAATATGGTAGAATTTGGGGATGGGGAAAAGCCCAAAAAGGAAGGGCAGACATGAGGTGTCTCAAAACTTGCAAGAGATGCAGGACAATGAAGGCAAACGGATGAACAAAAATTCTTGGGTGGAATTATCGTGGGATTATCCCATATTTATACCAGCTAAGAGTTAAAATCAGGGTTAAGAACTCTACCCAAGTTCATGCTGGATGAACAATCTTGCACATCAGCACGTTAGCCAAGTCACATTCACACTTCTAGCTAATTATACTAATAGGAGGGTTATTTATGAACAGGATTAGCATAATTGATCTGCTGATGAATAGAGTTGCCACTGTCAGGTAACAAAGCCCACAGGTGTGATTTATATCTTGCAATTGAGATTACTAATTGCTTGTGTATCATCCTTTCAGTTGTCTCATGAGCAAACATTCAGACACCTCTGGCTCATGTCAAAGCAGGTGGGTGATTAGAGAACCTGAGCCAGCACTCACAGCCAAACCAAAAAGTCTATCAACTCTCTTGGGGTGGTTCCAAATCTCAGCAAAATTAGGAAAATCTTGTGGGTGATGAGGCAAACTGACAAGATGATCCTGATCAGCCCTTTCTGCTTGCAAAACTCTCTTACTGTGTGTAAGAGAGGGAAGAGAGCACAAGGTTTCTGTGGCTGTTGTGGGCTCTGAGGGGGCAGATTTGGTGCAGGTCCCTCCCTGGGCTACAAGAGATGCTTGAGAAAAGTCAAGATTCAAGCAGATTTGATCTGTTTGGTGTGAGCTGGTGGGATGTGATATTAGTGCCAGATGGGGATGACTTGGACTAGGAATGCAGCTGAAATACATGTTGGGAAATAGGTATTTGCCCCCATGAGGGGCTGAGCTGCCCTCTCTGCTCAGGTGTGGGGCAGGAGCCTCCTCCAGGCATCCCTGTGTAGGCAGGGGAGTGGAGAGGGGTCTTCAAGGGATGTGATCCCCCAGAGATGCTGCTTTGGGAGAAAGGATGTCTCTGTTGGAAGTTCAGGCCTGATGGTTTGGAGGGATAAGAATCATTTAATGAAGCCATTAAGGTTGGTTGATTGGAAGAAATTGCTCACCTTCCTGGAACAAAGGGGTGGCCTTGGGGAAGGGAGGTGTCAGGAGAAGGGGAAGGGCCAGAAGGGAATGTGCCAGAGCAAGGGACAGCAGTGGGGCTCCCATGGGGAGGGAGCTCAGGGGCAGCTTCTTTGTCCCTGTCAAGCAGGAGAAGCTCTGGGGCTCACAGTGGTGGGAGAGCAACATCTCTGCCAAAACCCAGATGTGCCCAACAGCTGGGAGCTCACTTCAGGCTTGCCACAGTGTCCTGGGGGGGCTCAGGTGAGATCCATGCAGTGGTTTGGGGTCAATGCCAAGGAAGGGATATCTGGTAAAAGGCTCATTTCTACTCTCCGAGCCCAATCCCCAGCCCCCAAACCCTGCCCTTCCCCTCCCATGCCAGAGAGACTCACACTTCACAGAGGAGGAGAAGAAATCAATTTATTAGCAATTATTGCAAGGCCTCTGGGCATTTCTCTGCTCAGGTGGATATCTTTTTTTGTGAAAAGCACAGAAACAGTTGTTAAGCACAGCCAGGAAAATAAAGCACCTTACAACTCCCCCCCCATTTGAGCCAACACAGACCAAGGATACACAAAACTGTCCTTCTGAGTCTTTTTAAACCCCAAACCCAGCCTTGGCTTAAGTCCCCTCTGTCCCCAAGTGACGATGGTGATGAAGATACGATGAAGGGCTCGACCCAGAGGTGCCTTCAGGGCCTCGAGGTGCAGAGAGAATGAGAAAGCAAAGCAATCAGAAGGAGCCCCGGGGTGAGTAATTGGCCCCGAGGAGGCAGCCTGAGTAAGCAAGTCAGTCATTTCAGGATTGGGAGGGTGACAAGCCCTGCCTCGTGTGGTTATGGTGAAGGTCACGACGGCTCGCTGTGCTGGGAAGTGGTCCCAACCTCAGAACAACAATTTTGTTGAATTTCCCTTCCACCCCAAATTTTGTTTCCTGGTTAAGCTTCGTCCCCTGCTCGCTGTGAGCACGTTCTCTGTCAGCTTGTAACCGAGAGAGCCGGAGAAGGGCCACGGGACTTTTAGGGGGACCACAAAGCTGCAAATGACGGTTTGAGTCGTCGTTGTTTGCTTTTCTCCAGCCAAAAACATGTTTATGTGTGTGGATCTGACTGAATGGAAAGACGGGGCGGGATTTTTCTTTGTCGTTGCTTAATGTTTCCATGCATTTGCTGAAATGATTTAACAGGTGGCTGCTGAAGTCACTTGTGGTAACTGAGTAAGAGGAGTCAGGGTCAGAAACTCTGCCAAGGTCCCAACACTGCTGTTTTGGATGCATAAATTAAGTGTCCTTGATTTAGTTATTTATTTCTTTTGACTTCCTGTCTCAGAACTGAGCAAAAGTTGGAGATATTTCAGGAGCTGCATGTCATTCTAACCCTATCCACTATCTCCTTTAACATGCCCTCCTGTCCCAGGGGAATGCACAGCTCCACATTCTGTCACAGGCACCATAAGGTATCGGAGGATCTATTTTATTCATCCGAGGTGTGCAATATAATTACTGTTGCTAGGCTTCACAAGGATTTAAAATTGTCCATTCTCACAAAATCTCTGCAGTGGGAGCTGAGCCTTATCTCCTTCCAGCGTGGTGACAGCAAACCCAGGGAGAGAGACAGACTCGTTCCCATTTAGCGTAAGGAATTTGCTTGTCACTTAATTGCCTCGGTTCTTGCTCTGCTGTCCCCCAGTGCAGAGCAATAACCTCTCAGGCAAATGCTCATTAGAGGGTGAAAATCCAATCCTGTTGGGGCACATCCCTCTTGTTTGGTCTAAACTTACAGCAGGAAGTCCACACCCAAAATAGACACGAGGGTAAGCTCAGGTTTGTGGGACTACTCTTATTTCTGAGCTTGACTTTGGGACCAGACGAACCATTAAACCTCTTGGCTGAAGCTCTGAGCTCCAGGACTGGAATATTGATGGTTTCACCTTATTTTAGAAGCAGAAGGAAGGCAGGTGCCTGCACCAAGCCAGGTAAGATTTAGTTTGCAGTTATTTAAGGTTTACAGCAACAGGTTCCACTGTGTTAGGAACTGTCAGCAGCTCATTTCTTTGACTGGACCAGACCACAGTAGACACTTGGCCTTGGCTATTGGAAAGGCTCAGCACAACCTCAGGGAACACAGCCAGGTCCATCAGTGCTTGCCTGAGCCACCCCCTCCACTGGCCCTGGGCACATCCATGCTGATAAAAGGGAGACCCAAACCCTCCCCACCTGGCAGGAGGTGGAGAAGGTTGGGTTCAAACCAGGCTGGGGTGCTGCCATGAAGGTACAGCTTTCTCTTTTGCTCAGAGACATTTCTGTGTGAGTGGAATTGGCTGGGGATGTCAGATGGTGCTGGAGTGTGGCTTCTCCATGGGAGCGTTTTCCACTGCACGTGGCAAGAGCACGAGGGCTCCAAAAGGTCTGTCTGGAAGTGCCTCTGTGGGGTTTTGTGTTTGAGTGTAGCCCTCTGGCATCCCTTAGATGTACAGACACATCCTTGAAGGATGGGGAGGCAGTGTGGGGGCAGGTAGGAAGTTCACAACACGCTCCAAAGGAAGAACCATATCCTGGCTCGTGGCCATACCCAGCCAGTTCCTCAAAGACACTTGCCTGGCTGGTTTATAAACCCCAAGCTGGGCCCTGTCCCTTCACCCCTCACACCAGTGACTCAGGCAACTCTCAGCACAACAAAGAGTCTCTTAGGAGGCACTTCAGGTCATTCTGTGGCTTCTGCAGTGTCCACAGCTGCTGTGTGGGCCAGCCATGTGGGCTCACTTTGGTTCCCAGCAGAGGTCAGGACTCCCAGAGCTGAAGGTCTCCTTCCTCTCACTGTCCTGTGGGATCTGCTGCAGCAAGACAGCCCCGTGCTGAGGGCTTTGCTCCTTCCCCTGAGCTCAGCTGAGGGATGATGTTGGGATGGGCAGTCAGGTGCAAAAAATACCACTGGGGAGGAAATCATTGGGTTGGAATGGGGAAGGACCTGGGAAAAAAGTGTCCAGTCAGAGACCTGGTATCTTGGCTGGTATCCCATGTTCCTAAATCCTGACTCAGAATGATCAGGAATATCATGAATGGCACCAGCTCTGTCACACCTACAGGTACAACCCTCTTGGGGTAGAAGAGCAGGCAATTTGTCCATCAGGTTGATGAATTTTGCATCTCACCCTTGACGAAACAACAAAGTTTCTTCCCCACCCTGCACAGGATTTCCAGGAGCAAGGGGTCATCTCCAAGCAAACAAACCCACAATTAGATGCTAATTTTGTAGAAGACAGCAAAGGGCAAGGCTGTAGGAGCTTCAAACCTCCTTAAGCTGCACCCAAGCCCTGCCTAAACCCAAAGCTGAGACCTCACAGGAGTGGGTTGTGCTGGTCTTCCCTCCGTTCCCCCCAACACACAGAAAAGCTGCCTGGCAGACACCTTGGTGATGGTGCTGAGCGGGAGGAGGTGAGGTGGGGTTTGGGGTCACCAGGTGGGTTTTGGGGACACGGGGACAGTGCTGGGCTCGCTGGCTCACCCCTGGGTTCCGTTCCCTGTTCTGGCTGTGACTGGAAGTTGTGCTGCTGACAAACAACATGGTAAGGTCCAATCCTCACCCCCATCCAACTCTGCTGAGACGAGCGTGGTTGCAGCAGAAACGGGCCTGGCACAGGGTTTTATTTTATTTTTAGCCTGACTGGAAGGAGAAAGCAATAGAAATTCGGTAATTGAGCAATTTCCGGGCTGGGTTTGCAAACTCTAGAAGATTCCATTGATCAGGTAAACATGCAAAGCGCTCAGAGCTTTGCACCTCTTCAGCATTTCCCATCACCTCTGGCAACCTTTAGTCACAGCAAATAGAGATGAAAGGCAGATTGAAGTGGCTGGCATGGAAATAACTAATTTGCTCCCCTCCCCCGGAGCCCCTCCATCCCTCCAAGCCTGGTGGAGGGTGCAGGAACACCCTGGAGTTGGGAAGGTCTCAGGGGGTGGCAGCTGTAAATGCCAGCTATGAATACCCAGGGCATGGACAAGACACGTGTGGCTGTGGCCTGCCTGTAAAGCTGACACATTGAGAAATAATTCTCCCAGCTACGTCAGAGCCAGGAAACTCTCTCAATGAGAGAAATATCCTTTCCATTACAAGATGCAGCCCCTGGTCACTTGACTCAGAAATCTCTTGATCCGAGGGGCCCTTTCCCCGCTTGGCAAATATCCACGGAGGAAGGTTTGGTTTTGGAAGGGAGATGCTCAGAGTGAAATATCACCTGGGATGGTGTTTGTAGGCCCAAAAAGGTCTTCTGATGACTTTGGTGGTTTGCAGCCAGGTCTGGCAGTGACTGGTTTGGGTGTTTTCTGCTTCAAGGAGCACCCTGTCAGCCACTGCTGCCTCTGCTGTGATGGGCCAGGGGATGCCACATGCCAAGATACAAAGGAAAAAGCCCATCCCAGTAAATCTCAAAACTTAATAAATTCTCCCTTGTTTCCACCTGCTGGGTGCTCTGTCCCTCTAGAATATATAGAAATAAATCTTCCAGTGTTATTCTGAAGGAAATATGACTCTTCAATTGTTGTACCTGATACCTCACACTTTGCTGCAGGACAGGTGGGAGGAGGGAAATTTGTTAATGCCTTCCTTTGAAATGCCCTTTTCCACACAGAATAACACAAAGGGAAGCTTTGGGGTCTCCTTTATCGACATGGAATAATCTGGGACTGCCTTGTCAGAGAAGGGAACACCCGTTTCCTCTTGTAGGACATGTGGGTTCCTGCAGTACAGCTGTGAGCTCCTGTGGATTGGAAACTCTTTACAAACATTAGCACAAGGCACTGCTTCAGTGTAGCTTCCTTATGTGCATCCAGCCATTCAGTCAGGGAGCAGCAGCACTTACTCACACAGCCATCCACGAAGCAAAGGGAACAGCCTGGCTGGGACCTGACGGCTCTGCAGGTGATTTATTCATCCCCCAGTGAAAATGAAGCCCGACTTCAGTGCTTTGCCCATCTGCCACAGATGTTCTGGCAGACAGTGAGTGCAGGATCCCACCAGGGCAAGGGGAAAGCTCTGCTTTGGTCCCATTGCTGGCTTGTTTTGCCTTTCTGCCAGAGGTGTGAGGTGAGGAGTGTAACCAGCCCAGCTCCCACAGACCCACCTGTTAAAGGGGAGCAGAGACACCACTGCAGGCTCCTCCCAGGCTCTGCCCTGGGGCTGTGCAGGCAGGGTGATCTTCAGGACTGGATCTCTGCTTCTCTCATCGACCCTTCAGCATCGTGCCTTCTGTCCTGGAGGTGTTTTTGCAGGGGTGTCTCCACTTCTCCCTCCAGGACGGTGCAGGAGCAAGGCTTGTCTTCCCATGGAGCATCCCATCACCTTCTTGCTGCATTGGGCTGAATGAAGTGGTGGCAGGAGATGGGGCTCAGGAGGTCCCTGCACGGTGGTTTCCTGCTCTGTGGTGAGGACAGGAGTGGATGTGGGACCATCCACAGGGCAGCAGGTGCTGGAGAATGAGCTCCTAAAGCCACTGCCCAGAATGTTGAACTGCTCTGGTTTCCTTCTCATGCACAAACATAGTTGTGAGCGCTGATTCTTTCACTTTGAAGTGCCTGGCTTTGTCAGCTTGAAGAAAAACAAGGTGTGAAGCAGATTTTCTCAGGGTGAGGCACATCTGAGTCAGCGTTGTAAGTGTTTGGTGTCCACAGGCTGGACCTTGCACCCCAAATTTTGGCTTCCTGTTTAAAACAGACTGCAAACCACATTGTTGTGATTGTTCAGGCAGAAAGGGTTTTCTCTCACCAGGGAAACGGACAGCTGAGCAAATAACGGATTTATTTTCTTTTAAATAAAAGAATTCATGACTTGGGTTTGTGAGAGGTGTATCTCTGGGAAAACAAAGCCAGCACTAGGACTGTCAAGACTGGAGAGATTCCCTTGCTAATAATGGTATGGAAGTTTTAATCGTCAAGGATTTACTCTCACAGCCTTACGTAGCTGAGGTTATTCTTTCTGACATTACCTATTCAATTTATATCATAAAAAGCTGAGCTCCCCAAAGGTCATTCAGGGCAGCTTTGCAATGAGTGGTTGGCCAGGAGTGCTGGGGGTTTCCTTCCTTGGCACAGTGCCCTGCACAGGAACATTCCTGGCCAACAGAGCTGCCCCTGGGGTGTTTGCAGAGAGGAAAACTGATGTCATTGAGATCTGTTTCACCTGAACACATCCCTCGTGTCTGCACACATCTCCTCACCCCTCTGCAATGTGCATGGGATGGGCTCCTGCAATTTCTGGCATTTGAGGAATGAAAGGAAATATTTCCGGGACTGTGTTGGCATCCCCAGCACTCCTTCCTGGAGGAAATCCAAACTGGTTCCTCTCCTATCTGTTCCCAGATGTGCTGGAGATAAGGACCAGTCTCTGATCTCAGAGCACCCTCTCAGCAGGAGGCTGAGCAGATGCAGAGGTTGGAGAGCTCCTCTTGCTCCCTTGGAGGGAGGGCTTGGCAATGGCTCAGCAGAAACGAGGAGGGACTTTTGGGACTGGCACAGGTCTGAGCTAAAAAACATCACCCCAAGGAGCCTGGAGAAAGCACCAGGTGCACCAGCCAAGGGGCTGTGGGAAAGGAGAGCCTCATGTAGCTACCAGGGGGGAATTAATATGTGTCCAGATTAATTAGATAGAGGATGGGAACTGGAGAGCTTCTCTTTGGTGAGGAAATGTCCTCCTTTCTCCTGGGGACCATCCTGTGGTTGTCCTGCCCATCTGGATGGGGTTTCTCTCAGGAGCTGGTGCTGCCTTCTCACAATGCACCACTTGACATGTCCCTCCTGCACTGGTTTTCCTTAGCTGAGTTCATTAACCAGCCCCCCCAGCCACCCCTACAGGTGTAAATGTCTTAATGTGAGCTCTGACTTGGCCCAGACATCTGCAATTTCCAGCAGAGCCAGCTCCCCACCGCCCTGACACACGGCTTGCTTGGGTTTCACTAATTGAGTTGAGGTTTAATTAAATTTACTTTAACTAAAGCAACATCAGGCTGATTAAATTTGAAGGCAGAACCTCCACAGTGGGTGCTGTGAGCACTTCTCAGCTGGCAACCCTATTCCAAAGGCTCTGCTCTCATCCTGCTCCTTCCCTCTGTGGGCAGAACCTCCCGTGGTACCCAGGCAGTGATGGGGAGGGGATTTTGGAACCACAGAGCACAGACCTTGCTTGGACAGGTCCCCTGGGTGTCCCCTGGGTGTCCAGCACAGCCAGTTCAGCCCAGTGAGATTTCCACTGGGATTTCCACTGGTACTAACTCTGTGTTATTTACATGTCTCCGTGTAAGCAAACTTAAAATTTTGAGTTTTCCTTTAAGTTTCTTGCTGTTCATTGGTGATTTTCTAATCCAGCTGCATTTCCACACAGCGTTTAAACACGAGCACAAGGGAAAGGCTGAGCATGTTTGCCCTTCCCTGTGTCTTTATCAGGTCTGAAAGGGCTTTTAAAAGATTGTGTTGCCCTTGACTGCTGCAGCAGCCTTTTCTCTTTCTGTGGCAATGTGAAAAATGATGGAGAATTAATGAAACTGCAACATCCCAGCAAGGAGACTTCTGTCACACTGTTCAAACGTGTTTGCATTAGCAGTTATTTCCCTTCTCCCTTTTGGTGAGAGCTCAAGACTGCAGTTATCTCACCTGGCTGATGGGAACGGTGCTGATTAGAACTGGACAAGGTATTTTTGTGAATAACTTATCCATTGAACTTTCAAGTTTAGGTCAAACAAAACAAGCTGTCAAATTGTGCATTGATTTTCTTTTGAAGCCAGAGTGTTATCTTTCAACATTTTTCAGTATGAAATGTTTCAATGTTACATTTCAAAATGAGGCTCCGGTGTTATATTTAGATACCTTTTGATTAAAGAAAAAAAAGTGAGAAAAAGTTTAATCTCCCTGAGAACATTTAATTGACATCACCACCTTCCCCTGCCAATTTTCTCTTCTGTGTTTAACAAGAGGAAAAGTTCATAATGGCTTTGACCTTAATTTTACACGTGGAAAAAAGAAATTTATGAAGTGACAAATGCAGCTGCTTTCCAGTGCCACCGTGTCAAACTGGATCCCTGCTGCTCTGCTGGGCACCTCCACGTGGGTCCCATAGGTGAGGGTTTCCTGGAGGAGCCAGTGGTGGGGGGTTTGTGAGAAAACATTCCCACCTTCCCCACCACGTCCCTGCTGTCCCCAGTCTGATTTTGGGGTCTGCTGAAGGAGGGGAGAACTGTGAGAGCTTCTCAGGAGGGGAAAGAAAGAGACTTGCCCTAGAGCCAAGCTGGGTCAGAGGACTCTCCCCTGATTCCTTCCTCTAGAGGCAGGATAGAATTTGCCTGGACCCAAGTGCCAATCCTTAGTGGCCAGAAAACCACAGTAAAAGGGTTTGGAAACACAGCTACCCCTTTTTTCAGCCAGGTTCAATAAACCAGTGTATTCCTGAAGGAATTTTGGTCTCTAAACCCCAGTGTTAAAGGCTGCCCAGAGGAGAATTCATCCTGTCCAAACAACCAGTACCATCACATGTCAGTTCTTACCACCAGGACATCTTCCAGTGCCCAGCTCATTCTTCTTCTTGTTAGACTTTCTCCCTGTTATTCTCTTGCTCCCCCCAAGAAGCTGTGATGAACAAGGACTGTGTGCCATGGGACAGGTTCTCACTTGGCACTAATTGGGAAAAACTCCCCGGAACAACAGCAAAAAACATCCAGTGAGGAAGCAGAGCAGGGGAATCACAGCCAGGAGTGAAGGGCTGGCAAGGCAGGGGAGGCAGAGCTGAAGTCATCTCCTGTCCTGGCTGCATGGAGTTAGGAATGAAGTGGGACTGCACAGCTCAGCCTTATTTACCCTTTTCCAAAGGGCAGGAACATCTCAGTCTGGGTCCCAACATGGTCCCACCCTGAGCTGGGCTCTACCTGGCCCTGGAACCCCTGAGGAAAGGCCCAGCCCTTGTGTGCCAGTTACTGACCCAAAGAGGGGCTGATTTCAAACCTTGGCATCTGCTTTTTATTAGCTCTGTCCCTTTTCAGGTGCCTGATGAGAGTCCCTACTGAATGATTCTCTTGGGCACAGTTCCCTCCTCCCTTCCTCACCTTTCTTTTAATTTCTACAGATCTATGGAGCTTCTCTTCCAGTCTCTGCACTTCCCATCCTTCCCCACTCCCGAATTCACCTTCCCTTGCGTGAATCTGGTGGCCCAATTTCTATCAATATTAATGGCTTTGGGCTCCTTTTTCTCAGGCCTGGAACTTTGCTTTTACCAACAGAATTTATCTTCATCAGAAATATTGGCAGACCAGGAGATTCATCCAGGCATCCCTTTTAATTGCTTTTCCCTTTTTGCTCAGCGTCAGGCAGTAGGTTTGTTGCTCAGCAAAGCAAGCCTGAGATCAATGGCAAAACCTTTATTTTCAGTTTTATACCTAAAATATTATCACAGCCAATCTCTGAACTGCGGATCAGGAGGAGAAAAAGGAGTTGTGGCAGCTCCTGCTTTTCTTTGGGCACGGGAGTTGTTTCAGAGGTCCTTGGTGGTGTTAAATCCGGGAAGAAATGAAGGCAAGTCTTTCAGCAGCGGTGGGGTTGGATGGAGGATCACCAGTGTCTGTGAGGAGGGAGGGACACATAAAGGGCTCCAGGATTTATCTGGTCAGAGAGGGAGGGATGGATAAAGGCCCTCAGGATTTCCATGGTCCCCAGTACTCCGGTGTGCTCCCCTTGCAGGGTTTGACTGTCCCCAAGGCTGGATGGTGCCTGGCCTGAGGCATGAGGGGTGACAGCAACAGTGGGTACAGTGGCACTTGGGGTGATGTGTGTCCTCCTGGGCTCACATGGCCAGCCCCCTAAAAGGAAAAATAGGTAATTTTCATCAAAATCTGATTTTCTAAGCCTACAAAAACCCAGAAAGGGCTGACAGGTCCTTAGCTCATTGTTTCCAGCCTCCCTCCACCCCCAAAATTCCCTCTTTGTGCTGTCACTGCTGTATCAGCTTTGGTTTTGTCTCTCTTTCCTCTCCCCTTTTGCAGTCCTTGTGTGTGCCCCTCACTTTGGGGGCTGTGCCAGGGCCACAGAGCTGCTGCTGCTCAACCCTTTTGTGCTGGAAAGAAGCTCTGAAGGAAAAGGCTTGTGATGTGATTCCAGGTAACACTGACTCGATCCGTACAGCATAATTCAGTCCTCAAAAAACAACAACATTCACTTCTGCTCCTTTTCTTCCCCCAGAATCTGTTTGTCTGGAGGGTCCTTCACAGCAAAAGCCAAGCTGTTTGGGACTTTATCCCCATGGGAGTGCCTGGGTATTATCAGAGCAGTGCCCAAAACCAGGACGGTTTGCATTGCTGGTTATTATATTTGCTTTCCTGTTTTCACCTGAGCAGAGGGGGCTTCCTTAGGCATGGTCTGCTCTCCCTTTGGAATGTGCCCTTGGCAGAAGGACCCCCGTGCTCAGATGTGACACATCTAATCATCTCTAATGTCACCCATTAGAGGATTCATTGAGCAACACCCTTGCCATTAACGTGTCCAGCAGCCCATAGCTCAGCTGGAAAGCACTGCCTTAAAAATGCCTGAGCCACGGAGGGTTTTACTCAGCCTTTTCCTGGCAGTTTCCTCTTCACAGCGACTCCTCATTTAGACCAAAACTGCTGTAACCTCCAGCCTGTCCTGCTGGGCTGAGGAAATCACTTAATGTGTAAAAAGATGACTAAATTTAATTTTCCTTAGTCTGCAGAACATCCAGCTCCATGAGCTTGCTCAGTCCTAGAGCTGATGGATTGCTGAGCTGAATCTCTCCCTTTGTGATGCCCTCTGTCCCTTTGCTGTGGGCAACTGAGGGCATCATTTTCCCCACATTTCCACCACGTGTTGGACCAGTCTGAGCTCAGACCAGGCCAGACTAACCCCCCCTTGGCTGTGAAACCCTCCAGACCGTGCTGTTCTTCCTCCCCCGAGGCCCTGCCAGCACAGGACACTTACAGGAAGGGTGGCTGTGGCTCAGCTTCACCTCTTCCCCCTCTTGCAGCATTTCTGATTTTGCCAGGTCTCTGCTCTCTCCAGGTTCCCCTTTCTGTGCTAGCTGCCTGGTGGATGCATTCAGGAAGAGAACAGTTCTGCCTCAGAGGTTTTGCAAGCCCTGCTCCTTCCAGCTGTTCCTTCCTGCAGACTGGGACAAGGTCCAGCTGCTGGGAGAGCACTGGCCACGAGCGTGGCTGGCACCCATCCCTGTCTGTGAGCCTTTATTCACATCACAGCTCTCACCCACGAGTCATTCCTGGCCCTGGGCTGCAGGGAGTTTCCGTGGAAGGATGGGCAAGGGACTAAATGGTGCGACAAGTCGGTGCTTCAGAGGGTTAATAACAGTGAAAATACCGGGGATGCTGTTGATATCCCAGGGAGAGCTATGTAAACATGGCTGGATAGTGTCTGTGAGGTCCAGACCAAAGAGAACTGATGGAAATCGAGAAGAAGGGAAACAAAACATCCCTCTCCTGTCCTCACAAAACCTCTGGGACAAGGTCAGTGCCATTGCTGCTGTTCCCCCCCAGCCTGGAGGATGGTGGAGCAGCTCCTCACTTGTGTGCTGTCCATCATGCCTGAGCAGGGCTGGGAAATTCATGCCCATGTCCAGCTGTGGACCTGGTCCAATATCACTTATTTTACAAGTCTTGGGTCTGTTGAGCACACTCCAGTTTTTCCCAGTCAGAGCTCACTTCCTAGAATGGCTGTGGCTGCCAGGATTTGCCACATATTAAAAAACAATATCTGGAAGCTTCAGGGTGCTTCTGAATCTCTTGATCTGACACTTCCAAGCCAAGGCAAGGAGATATCTCTGTTCTGGGAATGAATCACACCAAAGGTTGGGGACCTTTCTGGTCTCCTCCTGTTTCCATCCCCACGAAGAGGAAGGTGAGAGCTGCAGGTCAGGGCTGTGTCAGGCAGGAGCAATTTCCCCTCCTCTTACTCCAGGGTGTGCTGTGAGGTGGATTCCAGCCTGGGAATCCTCGTACTGAGGGAGAATGGGCTGTGGCCAGTCCTGCATCTCCTGTCACAGCTCTTCCCAAATGTCAGGGCACAAACCCAGGGCATGCAGGGCTTCTGACAAACATCAGAGGCTGCTGACAAACATCAGGGGCTGCCTTCCTCCTTCAGCTGGGATGAAAGGTTAAGAACCAGATGGGTTGTTTTGTAATGTTGTTACAGTAATGGCCCCTCCGTGAGATTTATTGTTACCATCATACTTTGCTTCCTCCTTTCCTAAGATTCTTCAGGAAAAGCTCTGTTGTGTCTACATGTTCTGTCTGGAATGCATAAAATTAGACCTTTATTACTCAGAGACACTGCAGCAGCTGGATGCCTATTTAAGTCTTCCCACCTCAGCTCCAAAGCCAGCCCATGGCTGGAAGGATTAACAGCAGAGCAGATAAGAACGTGCCCCGACCTAGATCTGTATCTCAGATTCCCAGCTGTCCAACTTTCCCATGTCAGGAGCACATCTGTATTTCCCAAACTCTGCTTTATGGGAAACCTGAGAGGTCTTTGACCAAAGGCTCACCCACATGTTCTTCTGCTGGCAATTCCAAAGGCCAGAGCCTCCACTGGAGTGAAAGGGAAAGAAAACTATTGACTGGTGTTGGGAAGTGCTGATTTATTAAATCTTTACCAGAAGCTCTTTGATGGTGTTTCCTTCAAGCCTGATGTGATATTTCATTCACTGGTGGCCAGCTCAGGAGCCTGGACTTTGCCAGCTGTAGAGGGCACATCTGAGGTTTTGGAATATATCCTTGGGAGAGGACCAGCTCCTGGGGCGTGCAGAGACCAGCAGACATGCAGTTTCCCAGTTTCCCAGGCTCTGTGTAGCAGTGGGGATGTTTGACCATATTGGTGATGCCAGCAGTGGGCCCACACCCAACATCAGCACCCACAGGGGTGTTGTTTTGAGGATTAAGGCAGGAGATGGGTCTCAACAGCTCGGGGTTGCTGAAACATCTGCACGAGTCACTCGGGGAATCCCAGCCTTGGAGATGGCCTTGATCTCCCCTATTCCCTTTCCCATGGTTTGGTCCCACAGCTTTTGGACCAAAGGGGTGATGATGCTGGTTCAGTGCAGTCAGGGCAGAGGGGGCAGGGAGGGCTGGCAGGGGCTGAGGGGGGTCACACTCAGCCAGCTCTTCCCATCCCACACAGAAATGTGGGGTCCTTGGCCCCGAGGGGCATTCCAGAGAGAGGGGCTGTGGCTCTGGCTCAGCACCACCCTGACTGTAATAATTGTGGCTTGGAAGACACTAATTTTGCATCATCTCCGTGCTTTTTTGTCTCTGCGTCACCTTCAGTAGTGGACCCTGATTCCACATGACAGCACACAGAGGCTGAGCCCCCAACACACGCAGTTTCTCCATCACAGGAGGAACAAAACACATTATTTCCAACTTATCACTTCAGCCACTCTCACTTCAGTGCATTACGTATCATGTGAAAATGATTCAAGTGACACACTAGAAAGCCTCCTCATTTTAAATGTATCATTTCCCTTCCAAGTTTCCTCTGCTTTTCCTGTTTGAGAAGCTTCAAATATTTGTCTCTGCCTATTCTCCTTATCACTCATTGCTCTGGGCAGGCTTATCTGGTTCCCACCCTCTTTTCCTAAACAAGTCTGTTTTCTTCCTTATGGGCAAATAATGAAGATTTTCCATGAGGTTCCTCCTGCAAACCTAGCCCTGGGGATGTAATTCACAGCTTGATCCGCAAAGAACATGGAAATTACGCCATGGGATGTGGATGTCACTGGGGCAAGGTAGAGGGCAAGGCAATTCTCTGATTTCAACATCCTCAGCTCTCCTGCTGAGGCAGCTTCTCTGTGCACCCTTTGTGTCCCTCCCTCCCTCAGCCCTGGACCTGTCTCCCTGCCTCCCCTTCCCCTTCCATCCCTCTGTGGGTTCTGGGAAGGTGGATTTGGCGTCTTGTCAGCCCAAAGGCACATGTCCCTGCTTCCTTCCCACATCTCCCTGCTGGGGAAGAGCTGCTGAGCTCTGTCTGATTTGGGGATTTCCAGCACTGCTGATCTCATGTCTGAATTCCTCCCAGAAGCTCCTTGCAAAGGGGACCCCAAGGAAGGGGCTCTAAAGGTTTTCACTGACATCTCTTGGCATTTGTGAAGCATTTAGAGAACAGTAATTGAGTGGGGCTTGGCTTCCTTTTTGCAACAGGACTGAAAGAGGAACAGCTGCCCTATTGAGAAAAGAACAGATGCAAGACACACACTTGGTTATTTGGTGCTTCTTTTCATCTCATTACGGAAAAGTTCCCCAAGGAGGATGAGAAATGTAATTTTTCACCTTTATGCTAAAGAAGAACTGAGTTTGAGCCCTGATCCAGCACAGGGAGGAACCCCAAGAAAACAAGTTTCTGAGCCTGTGGGCTCTGCCTGCTCCATCCTGGGTGGGTGTTGGACCATTTTGGAGTGAGTTTCACTCACTACACACTGAATTGTCCTGGTTAAAGGAAAGCCAGTGGCTACAGGCAAATTTCAACAGAGGGAAAACAGATTTGTTAGAAGTTCTCCAGCAGGATGGAGTTAATTGTTGCATGATTTATAGAATCATGGAATGAGTTAGGTTGGAAGGGACCATGGGCAGGGACACCTTCCACCAGCCCAGGTTGCTCCAAGCTCCATCCAACCTGGCCTTGGACACTTCCAGGGATCCAGGGGCAGCCACAGCTT
>JAWWEW010000038.1:8645216-8664059 GCA_035583185.1 Anabacerthia variegaticeps | reverse complement strand
GGATGATGCTCTGGGGCACAGGGGGTGACTCTTGGGGATGGTCCTGTGCAGGGCTGAGGGTTGGACTGGATGGTCCTTGTGTGTCCCTTCCAGCTCAGCACATTCTGTGACTCTGTGACTCCGAGGTCTGGGCAGGGTGACACCAGTGGCCACCCCGCACTCAGCCTGTGGAGGAGGGGGAATTCCACACCACCCACAGGCCAGGAGCTCTCGCTGTGCCCTGACCAACAACCCCCCTGGGGTGTTGGGCGACAGGGAAGAGATTGGGTGACAAGTGGGGGACCTTGGAAGACCTCTCTGGTTCCCTTTTCTTTGCCCACCACAAATTTCCGGTGTGACTCCAGCGAGTCATTTAATGTCTCCACGGTTCCCTCTTTGCAAAAGTGGACTTTCCCAGTCTTGCAGGAATGTTACAAGGATAAATAAGCTAATGAGCCTCGAAGACTGAATGAGTCTGCTTAAATCAGTGCCTCCCCCGAGTAACCAGACAGCAAAGGTCCTGATTTTCTGGGAATGCATCAGTTATTCCTAAGAAAACGAGCAATATTTTGGGTGACTTCTGTGTGACTTCTGTGTGACGGAGCACACGGTGCTCCAAGGCTGGTTTTGATAACTAATTCCATTTGTCATGGATAAGACACTGGAATTTGGCTGCATTAGAGACTGCTGCTTTAGTCCCTTGAGTACCTAAAGTGAAGGCTGCAAAGGCAGAGAAAATGAGGAGTAAATTACAATATGTTCTCCAGTGTAAGAAGTAAATATTCCTACCTAGAGAAGCTGTGGCTGCCCCAGCCCTGGGAGTGTCCAAGGCTGGGTTGGACGGGGCTTGGAGCATCCTGGGGTAGTGGGAGGTGTCCCTGCCCATGGCAGAGGGTGGAACAAGATGAGCTTTAATATCTCTTCCAACACAAACCATTCTGTGTTCATGCATTGGGAGCTGAAGGAACTTGACTGCTTATGGTCATTTATTTTTTATCATTTTTTTTTAAACTTAGTTCTGGCCCCTTTAAGTGCAAGAATAAAAACCACTCCAGCCACACGACAGTTCAGGCTGAAGATTATGTGATATTTCCTGTTGCATGTGACTCTGCCTTGAGTGTTTTGCTGCTTGAGCCAAAGGTTTTCTCTGGTCCCTCTCCATGTAAGTCCTTGACAGTGACAGCAGAGTGAGTGAGGAGCTGTGACTGTGCTGTCTGAGCCTCCTGGTGGGATTTCTGGACTTCCTTGTAAGTCCCTGCTGTGGAAGCTGTGCAGTGGCAGGGAGCAGGCTCCTGCCACGCTCCTCCCTAACCCCTGGAGCACAGATTCCAGAGAACTGAGTGGGCTCCCAGCAATCCCTGGCTCTGTGACTGCCTGTCCTGAAGTGAACAGGGAAAAACAAACAAGACATGTTTATTTTTGCTGAAGAGCCAAATGGAAAAGCCACCGAAAGGGGAAAACAGTGACAAGGCAGCAACGTCCCGGCTGAGCTCAATTTTCTCTCTGTCTCACAGACCAGAGATTAATGACATATTAGAAAGGAGGGATGGCAGGGGAAAAGGAAATAACTTGTTCAGTGGTATTTATCAGTCTGGAAGCTGGCTGATGCTATCCATTATTCGTCCCCCCTGGACTGAGGGTGTCCCTGTGTCCCCCTTTGTCACAGGCTGTTATCAGGGAGCTCCCTGCTCACTGGAGAATGGCCTCACACAGTGCAGAGAGCCAAGTCTGGGGGTTGTTGGCATCCGTGCTCACTCCTGTGGCTCCCACACTGCTCTGGTAGCCAAGAAGACACAAAGGTTGGCCCCTGTTTCCACCTGGGAGGGAGAGAAGGTCGATTGTGGCTTCTGATGGAGTTTCTTTCATGTGGTGCAGGTTGGTGAGTGATGAACAACTGGCAACATGAATGCTGACAGGGAACTGTCGTGTTCCAGAGCTCCAGCCAAGAAGGAGAACCTGGCCCAGGCTGATCTCATGCCTCCTGTGCTCCAGGTGAGGGCTGCAGCCCCAGGCTCAAAGGCTTCTCTCACCTTCAGGTTGAAACAGGTAGGAGACCTCTCACCAGTGGGCAAAGAATTTAAGGAATCTGCTACAGGACACTGAAGGAACGGATGATGCCAACTTGTTTTGGAAGGGACTGGGCTGTTTGTGGACCTGTTATGAATTAATACTGAAGGGAAAAGGTATGGATGTGCCCTCCGAAACCACTGCTGTGGCAGATGTGAGTGTGGATGCAATGGGATAGGAGGGAAATAAAGAAAATAGCCATCAGACCTCCATGTCCTCCCTAAACAGCATCTCCTGCCACTGTTGTTCGAGTACCGACCTCAATGGACCACTGGCCTGATATTTTAGGATGTTCCCTTTGTCTCTAAGAGCCTTCAGTCTTTGATTGAGTGGGAGAATGCTCTGTGGCAGCAGGGTTTGTGTCAGTGCCCACGGGCTGATTGGGAAGCACAGGTTATGTCAGGACTCCTTGGCAAAGGGAGACATGGGGCACCCAGGGACCCTTGTGCCAGAGAAAGCAGCACTGTGAGACTCCTGTCTGTCCCCAGGGATGCTGGAAAAAACCTTGGGTTTGAGTGGAGAAGCCTTTCCCAAGAAAGCAGCTTCAAAGGCAAACCGTATCTCCTCGCAGCAACCCCTGATTTTGCCTGTACATGTAAGAGATTAAAATATTTTGGGGTGTTTCTGGTGCCTTTGAGTGGCAGAGGGTTGCAGGTGGAATATTCCCAGGTGCTGGGTTAGTGATTCCTGAGGACATTAAAGGCCATCAGAGCCCTTCAGAGAGGACTAGATGTGTTTAGTGAAGCATGAGCTGAAGTTGATAGTGTTCATTTCTAAGCTGTGTAAAAATGACCCTAAATGACTGAGCCTTGATTAGTTTGCACCAGGTCTGACATTAGGCAGGCCTTAATGTACAATGAAGGCAAAATGGTCTAATTTGCATCATCTGCTGCAAAGGGAAAGGTGTCCTGTGTGGGAGCAGAGGGACCTGTGGAGCTGGGGAATGCAGTTCCTTCTGCAGGGATCCTAGAGGGGGAACTGAGCAGGGATTATCTTGAGGGGCCACAGACCCAACATAGGAAATATTTGTCTTAGCCTACCTGAAGATGGGTCTAAAGCCATTAATTATGAGGTCAAGACACTTAGCATTTGAAGCTTTGCATCCTGGCAAAGGATATAAAGGTTCATTTGCTTAAAGGGAATGTGGAGAAATGGCACAGCTCAGAACCTGGGCTTGGGGTGGCCCAGGAACCTGCCTGGTGTCTCCTCTCCTTTGCTCTGGGTGAGTGGGGATCTGGCCTGGGTTACAGGCACAGAGGGAAATGGGGTGCAGGCGGAAGCAGGTCCTGCTGCCTGTCTGGTGGCACTGCTGTCACCCAGCCATGGCTCAGCCCGTGTGTTTTCCTCTGGGATTTTCCAGGAGGCAAAGGGCAAGTGCTGGTGGAGCATCATGGTTTGCATCATCCCTTGGGAGATCCACCCAGTGATGCTGTAAGAACTCTCTGGGAAGCAGTGGCATGAAAATTCCCTGTTGCAAGTGTGACTCTTCTTGACCCAACAATTTTCCTAAAAATAGTGGGGCTTTGCTCAGCTGCCTCTTGGGAACCTGCCACAGGAATAAACACAGTAAAACCTCTTTAAAAGTCTGTGGTGTCATTGTTGCAATTAAAGCCCAAAAGTATGACCCTGTGGTGCCCCACTGAGGCAAGAAAATCCTCCCAGAGAAAGCTGCACTTGCCAAAAAAGAAGGGTTTGTGGTTACACTCACAGCTCTGAATGGGTGCAGAAATGCCTTCTTGAAACTGGGATTGTCATTTAGAAGCTGAGGGGAGGAATAGCAGATTTGCTCAACAGAACCTGCCTAATGAATAACTCTTAAGTCTGGTTTGTGGCCATCAGAGGGTCAGTAATCCCAGATTCATTAAGGCTGGAAAAGTCCTCCAAGGTCATCGAGTCCAACCTGTGCCCGATGCCCACCTTGTTGCCCAGCCCAGAGCACTGAGTGCCACGGCCAGGGGTGGGGACTCCAAACCTCCCTGGGCAATCCCTTCCAATGTCCAACCACCCTTTCCATGGAGAAATTCCTCCTGCTGTCCCCCCTGCCCCTGCCCTGGCCCATCCTGAGGCCGTTCCCTCTCCTCCTGTCCCTGTTCCCTGGGAGCAGAGCCCGACCCTCCCCTGGATCCATCAGGGAGTTGCAGAGCCAGAAGGTCCCCCCTGAGCCTCCTTTTCTCCAGGCTGAGCCCCTCCAGCTCCCTCAACCCCTCCTGCTGCTCCAGCCCCTTCCCTGGACACTCTCCAGCCCCTCAATGCCTTTCTTGCAACGGGGAGCCCAAAAGTGGGCACAGCACTGGAGGTGCCTCCCAGTGCCCAGGAAAAGGGGCAATCACTTCCACGGTCCTGCTGGCCATGCTGATCTCGACACAGACCAGGGTGCCATTGCCCTTCTTGGCCAAGAGTGGCACACCCAGATCAGCCCTGTGCTTTTGGTTTGTGTGAGAATTGGCTGCAGCCCATGGGGGAAGGAAAGGTCCCTTTCAGTCCTCCTTATGTGACCTCCTCTGTTAAAGAAGCACGAAGGGAAGGGCTCTGAAGGTGAAGAGATGGGGTGCAAAGCAGTGGTAGCAGAGCCCTGGCCGTTGTCTCATCTCAGATTTGTCCACAGATACTGGAATTTTTCCCATGCTGTAATAGCTCTCCTACCTTCTCCCCAGCTCTTTCAGCAGCAGGGAGAAACAGTCCCACTGTTTCATATCTCCTTGGCTTTGCTCTAGAGATTCCCCTGATTTCCCTACAGTTGTCCCACTTCCTTTTCTTCAAGCAGTGAAGTCATCCTGCTGAAGGGCTGGGCCATGGGCAGCCTTGGTGCTCTCACCACCCCCTCTGGAAGGATGTCATTGTCCCTCCTGTGCTTTCAGGCACTGATGGGAGAAGGGGAGTGCAGTGAGCAAACATCTGTTTTGGGTGATTTCCCAGCCCTGGCAGCTCTTTGCATGAGGATGTCTCGATGGATCTCATCCACTTTGATCTCTGCCTGCAGAAAGAGATGAGCTCAAAGCTCAGGGAGATGTTGGTGAGTCTTTAGATCATCCACTGGTTGCACCACGAGCAGGGAATGCTGAGCCTCTTCCCTCCTGCTGTGTGGGACAGTGCTTTCATATTTAACTAATGAGTTTAACCTCATCAAATGAGACAGGAAGACGAGGGGGATGCTCTGCTGTCTGAAGGCTGGGGCAGGAGCAGACACCAGGCTCTGCTTCTGGGAAATGCTGGGCTGACATTTCTGGGAGCTACAAAGAGCTTCCCACCCAACCAGGCAGTGGCTCAGCTGGGAAATGAGGGGCAGGATGTGATTCCTGCTTCTGACACCTCTGGAATTGACTGAGACAGGGACATGGCCCCTGAGAGACTCCACCCTTCACCATTAGGCTCTAGAAAAGCCAGACCAACACTCAAATTCCTGCAGGTTGGAGCCACCCCTGTACCTTTAGCTGACAAAATTCATGACTGAATTAATTTTTTTTTTATTTTACAGAAATAGCAATTTATGGGGTTAGTCAAATGGATCCTATTGTGAGAATTAGCAATTTAGTAAATCCCCATAAAGTCCTATTTTCTGAGTCATAAATGCTGGTCTGCTCCAGTGCTCTGGAATTCTAAGGAAATCTCAAAACATGTTGAGGTTTTACTAAATAATCTTCTTTTTCTTGAGCAGAAAGCAGTTAAATGGGAGCTTTTCACTTGAAAACTAGGTATTTATCTTTGGGATGCACTGATTTCTGTATTTGTTTTGGAGGGGCAGAGTCAGGCACCCTTAAAAATGGAGGTGAGATTGATTTTTGTCTAGAGGAAAAAAAGGCAATCTGTGGAATCAAACATTGCAGTCCCAGGATTCAATCATGTACCAGTGGAGCAAAATTCCCTAAAACCCTGAAAGGTTCATGAAAACATCTGCACCTCGTCCTGAGATGAAGAGGGTTTCACTTCCCTCTTCTTGAAATGTTAGGATTCATAATTTTCTGGGTGTATTTGGAATGGAATTATTAGATAATATTATATACATGATATAATTCAAGAAAATATATAATATACATAAATAAAATATTATAAAATATATTATAAACCAAGAAAATATATAAATTATATAACACCCCCCAACACTACAAATTTGACCAAACATGTATAATGAACAACATATTTTGACATGGGTAAATCCTGCCCTTCCCTGCTATAAATATGAGCACCTGGTGGGTGTTTATTAATAAAGAAACACTTCTGAATAAATAAGAATGAAATTAATTTTATTTTTTGCTTTAAGACACAAAGTCCATATTAAAGAGCTACCTATAAACTCCATTTCTAAAAGAAATTGTGTCAACAGATCTAAACTTTATACCACCAATTTTACAATTTCTCTTACATCAAATGAAAACATCTTTATGTACAGTACCAATAAATATGCAGCAAACATTTTCAGTGCCCTTTTTGACGTTTTAATATAAAACTCTACAATCGATGGAAGAACAAAACTAGATTTGTGCAAGGAGGAGAGCAGCTGGAAAGCTATTTTAGGTCATAATTCAGCAGAAAACCCAAACACTGGTGGCTCCTGTTGCTCAATAACCCAGGTTAGAATCGCTCGGGCAAAGCCTTTCATGTCGTTCCAAAGGCTTTTGCAACAACACTCGTAAGGCAAGAGGAATTTGGAAGTGTCACTGCAAAGTTCACACTTTGCACGAGAATCATTCCCAGTGTCGGCCCCAGGTCTCCAAAAGAAATGGAGCTCTGATTTCCTTTGAGAACCTGGCACGTGCTGAGTGGGTTGGAAAACACCTCCCCTCTTCAGCTGCCTGGCCAGGAGCTGAGGGTCTCACAGCCTTGGACCTTCCTGGAGGGGCAGATCACTCCCACTTCATCTCAGCTTATCCCTGGGGACAACGGCTCCGTGCCCTGCCACAGGGAACTCAAAGCTCTTCCCAAAAGCTGGAGGGGGGAACTGGGATGTTGAACTGGTCCCCAGCTGGGAAAAAGGTTCTTCATGCAAGAACCGAGTTGAGAAGGGACAGATCCAGCCGTGGTTGGGCATCATGGCTGGGAGTGTGAAACTCTCAGGTTCTACTCTGCAGGATGAATTCCATGGACAACAGCTTTATAGGAGGGAAGGAAGTTCACCCTTCCCTCGAGGTTGGCATCCACGTGTGTATTTGGGGGGGTTCTGCCCAGGCAGCATCTGGGCAGCTTCACCCACCCACCTGAGGGTGTGAGTGCAGTGGAATCACCACCTTCCCCACGTGCCTCTATCCCCTTCCTTGCCTTTGGCTGGGAAAACACTCTACACATTCCTCTGCAGCCCTGGGAGAGAAGCACCTCCAGAATGCACACCTTCCCGAGGATGTGGAGCCTTTGGAGACGTTCATCTCTTCCCCCCCAGTGCCAGAGAGGGAGCCTAGAGGGTTATTAAGAGTAGACACCTTCTGTGTGATGAAAGGAAGCCACAGTGCTCACGTGGAGGGACGGCACGGGCCAGTGTATTTAGACTACAAAGAAGATGCTCTCTCAAGTTATTCCCCTAAATGTGCAAAGCACAGAGTAAAATGGCAATAAAATTGAATTCTGCTTAGCTCAAGTTAAAATAGAAACGACTACTAATAAAATTACAATTTGCTTTTGCTATTAAGTGGGAGGTAGATATTGGAGTTAAAAACCACAAAACAGCAAACAACACAGCATCTTTTTGGTGTGACAGGGCCAAGCAGTCTGATTCCCACTGCCTAATTAACTCTGGGCTGATCTACAGAGGATGTTAACAAACCCTCTCAGGGATTTGTAAGTGGATGGAAAACCAGGATAAACAAATGTCCTCCATCAGAGTGTTCAAGTGAAAACCTTCTTTGAGCAAAAAAAAAACAAAACAACAGAGCCCTTAACCAGAAACCCCTTTGGAAGCAACTTAAACATGATACTCAGCTCAAGCCAGGAAAACCAAATAAATGTTGGAAATGCAAAATAATATGCCCGGTGGGAGAATGTTTCTCAATTTTGTTCATGGAAAGAAAGAAATTTGCATTCTTGGCAGCAGAGGAATTGCAGACAAACAGCACCCAGGATGAGGAATACGGATCCAGTTACCCAGAAAGGGTAAGGGCAGCAAAGCTGGAGCTGGACCAGGACTAAGGGTGTCTTCAAACAAGACTTTGACTTTCAGTTGGCCACAGTTCCCTAGCTGGGTTGTGCCCTGCCAGCCAGGAACTGAGCAAACTGGGAATTCCCAGCACAATTCCCAAACTGCCAAGGTGTTTGTAGGTGTGGGGGGAGATGGGACAAACCTGGCTCTTTGGCCAGGGGTGGAACTGTGGTTTCTGTCTCCCTCAGATCCCTGGCTCTGTGGGCTCAGAGTGGAGCCACGATGCTTTCTGGTGAACACTGCTCTTCCCTAGGGCTTGGTTTGTTCCAAATAAGCTAAAAACAACCCAAAAGAGGGAACCAGCTGCTCCCTGAGCTGCAAAGTGGAAAAGGGGCTGGGAAAGAAAAGCCCCTCAACCTTTCCTTTTCTGCCTTATGAAATGCAAGTGTCTATAAATTGCCAGGGGAGAGTCTGGATCTGAGTTCCCTCTGAGGAGGGACCTCTAACTGCCTGAAATAATGATTATTCCCACAGTAACACACAACAAAACAGGCTTCTTGTACATCAGCATTGCCCAGCTCCATGAGCTGGTCGCTCTGAAACGGGATATTTGGTTAGTGTTTTTTAGAAGGGGACCAGGATGAAAAGTTGTCACATTAGTTAAGCTGCATTTTTATTATCATAAAAACTTGGAAAAGAGAAGCTTAGTCAGTTCTTCTGGTCAATACATACCAGTGCTGAGGCACAAGACAATATAGAACCATTATATAAAATCCTTTACAGTAGCAAAATGCTATACTGGTGTGTAACACCCAGATCTGGGCAAAGACTCTTGATAGTTTCTGATTCTTCTAAAGAATGAATTCTCTCCTCATTTCTCATCTGAAATGATGGGCCACTCAGGACATAAATAAAACAAAGCACAGCGTGGTCAGTTATATCAAACAGGGGTGAAAAAAAGAGATTCCTCCAAAGCTCTGCAATATCCCTGTTGAAAATGTCAGCTGAATTCCTTAATCCATTCCTTGGCCCGTGGGGTTGTGACCCTTTCTTTGGGTGTCTGCTCCTCACCCCCACAGCCCTGGGACATCCCAAATCCCCACAGCAGCATCCTCTTTGTCCTTTGGGTTGTGTTTCACACCTCCAGACTCCAATCCTGCCAACACCCGTGGGCTGGATGGTCCGTGCATCGCTCCTTGTGTGGGAGGGGGATGGAGCTGAGACACAATTCAAGCATCCCATCCACTTTCAATGTCAATTGTGCTCCTCCCAGGCAGGAAAATTCAGCTGGTTTTTCCCTTTGGCCACGTGCTCAGGACTAAGGACAGCACAGGTTCCTGTTGGTAGGATTGGAGCTGCATTCCTTAGAGCTGGATTAAAATTTACTTCTGCACGTACAGGGAGAGAAAGTTAATGCTTATTTACCAATAGTTAGTTTTTAAGGGGAGAGGAAGTGGGAGGTCAATGAATTTTTTCATGACTTTGGGTTGTGTTTAGTGTTAGTTTTTTGGGGATTGAAGAGATTGGGGAAGAAGACAATTCCTAAGATCTAAAATCTTTTGAGCAGTTCTTAAAAAATAACAATAATACTCTGATACTTCTTTTTTTTTGATGGTTTTGTTCCGAAAAGTGCTTTTGGTTTTTTTGCCTAAGAAAGGGAAGGGTCAAACCCTGAAATCATGTGTTTTACCTCATTTAGCCCAAGCTGCCTATTTCACACTTTTCCTCCAGCTTCAATTTTTTTCTAATAATGGTTTTAGTTTCAAAACCACCCAAACCAAATCCCAGGTTCAGTTTGACCACTGGTTTCCATGGCCACATTTGATCAGCTTCTCACTCAATTAAAAATGCTGATGCTTATCAATATCACATCTCCAGAGATGCTTTACATTAAAGAACATCATCTCATTTAATAAACACGAATTTCTGAGAACAATTGTGTCCTTATCTAGCTTTAAAAAAATCTGAGAATCCACAGTTTAGGTTCAGTCTGTTGGAGATATTTCACTTTAAGCTTGACCTCTGTCTTGCTTAAGAGGTTTTACTCTGACTTCATGCCATTGATTTCTGTGGAGGAATATCTGGATCAGAATCAGCCCCTGAACACTTATTCTCTTTGCTGGTTGCTGTTACAGAAACATTATTAGCACTGAGATTGGGGGAAAAAGGGGAGGAAGAGAGAATTTCCACTAGGGGAGATGTGGGGATTAATATTCCTGCACCACTTTAAAACAAGTAATGCCAAATATATTATTCTATGCCATATAAAGTGTGCCAAATGTGCTAAAAGCTGCTGTGTGTAACAGGGTGTAAAAGCTCCTTCTAACTGGAATAAAATAAATATTTCTGTGCCATGGACAATGAATTGAGAGAATCACACCTGTAATGGAGCTGCAGCAGCCAATTTCCTTGTGAAATACAATGTTAGTGTACAGTGGACACAAATATTGTGCTTTGTGCTAAAAAAGGCTCATTATTGCCCATGGACTTCCTAGAATTTCTCTGGAATATATACAAATACATATGTTTATGTATACACGTGTATATATTCCATAGAAAGCTCTTTGATTGAATGCCAAGTGCTGCATCCACCACTCCTCTCTCCTGGCCCTCGTCTTCCCCACCACTCAGTGCACCAGGATGAGCTGCTGATGATTTTGGATACAGTTTGTATGGAAATCTGCTGTCCAAACCTACCAGAACTGGGTCGTGCCCTCAGAAAAATGTTACATCATCTCATTTGTAGGAAGAAAAAAGAGCTTTCTGAATTCCTGTGACTGCCTCAGAGTTTCCACTCCAATTTTCCCCAAGGATAAACCAAATTCATCCTACACAGCACTTCACAGAAGTTTTCCTACCTCGTTCCTGGGAATCCCCTGTTCTGGGACAGGTCACTTTTAAACCTTCCCTTCCTGAGATTGCCCACATTGCTTTGTGTGCTCTGCTAAAGGTGCAGGTCTCATGTTTTCATGAGTTCAGGTCCTATTTTGGGCACAAGACCCAGGGAAGAGAAGCTCAGAAACACTCGACGTGGGGTGTTGAGGGAACACCTGAGAAAATCTGAGCTAGGGAAAGTTTCCCAGAGAATAGTTTTGTCTACAACTGCCCAGGGTGTGAGATTTCACCAGAATTTACAATGGTGTGGGGGGTCTCTGAGCAGCAAGAACAGCCGTGGCAAGGCTGGATGACCAGACAACCTTTCTGAGAAGGAAAGAGGGCAGGTCGTGTGTGCTGGACACTGAATGGACACATAGGGAAAAACTGCTCCAGATTCAGCTTAAAAATGGGGGCAAAACAGGTGGAGGAAACCAAGGAGAAAGGACTCCAAGATGGAAATGACTTGGCTAATAAAGACTTCAGAGGATCCTCTGGCCAAGAGTGTTTGCAGGATCGTTATTTCACTTTCTGCCATGCCAGCCTGTTTTGAGATGTGAGTTTTCTCTGAGCGCTGGGGTGGCTGTGAGAGGGAATCTGCATGGAGAGAATGGCATTTGGATCAAGAGGTGGCCTTACAAGGGACAGGGCCAAGAAGGCAGGAAGGGGAAAGAATCAAGAGCACAGCTGAGATGGGGATGTGGGGAAAAGGAAGGGGATGGGAAGCCAGACTGTGATGAGGTTGGGATGCAGGGACACTGTGAAGGTCTCCCAGCTGGGCAGTGCCACCACCCAGTGCCTCGAGGAGAATCTGGAAACAAGAAAGGCACTTGGTGAGGAAAGGAAGGTGGGTGAGGGTGTTCTCCTGGCTGTTGTGATGTGTTTAGTGCTGACTCAGTGTAGGACTCTGGGATCCAGGTGCTACAGAATAGGGAAGGATGACCCAAAAGCCTTTTTTTTTGGGATGATTTACTACATAAAAGACCTGCTAATTTTCATGTCAGCATGAAGGGGCTTACAGCAAGCCACAAAGGGGCAGAAATCTGGTGTTGCCTGGACTTTCCCACTTCCTACTCTGCTCCTCTGCTGCTCTCACCCCCAGTCTTGGCCTTTCTGCCCCACATTTCAGCTGCTGCCTTTTCTCTGTGAGCTCAACCACCAGGAATTGTCTCCTGCTGGGAAGACTTGCCATGGGCAGAGCAGCCTGGTGGCCCTGCTGGCTGGTCTGAAGAACACACGGTGTTCACAGCTGGGTTGTCCCCACTAAAGGACTTTGCCCAGTTCAGCTCCTCAGCTACAACCCCCCATTCCCCAAGCTCAGTGCCTTCCCAGCACTGGGAGGGAATTTGGGCTCCACCACTGCTTCGAGTGGAAACATCAGCTTAGGAAGTCAAGCTTTGCTGTCGTTTTGGGCCAAGAAAGGGAAAAATGCAGGAAATCCAACGAGGTGAGGCAGGAGAGAGAAAGAGCTGCAGAGGGTGAGGTGTGGTGGTGGGTGGTGGGCTGTGAGACCTCCTGGAAGTTCCAGATCTGGGAGAACCTGAGATCTTGCCAGGGCTGTGTTTGCTGCAGGAGCAGAGGGGGAGCTGGGGAGATTCCCTGACAGACACTAAGGACTAGGAAAACAGGGGGGCAGGGGGGAGGTGAGACACTCCTGAGCTCCTCACCCGGCCATGGCACATCAGGATCGTGCCTTTGGATCTTTTGACCTCGTGTAGGGACAACTGGTGGCCAACCTTCCCCCAGGGCAAGGCTGGGGAGTCCCTTGAGCTCAGGGGACCATCACTGGCAATGGTTGTAAGGGGAGCACCTTGCTTTGCATTCAATGCAATAGAAAGGGAAATATTGCAGAGGTTTTCTCTCAAGATTTCAGTGGCTGCTCTAAAAGCGTGCAAAGTTTTGCTCCCTGCCTTGATTTTTCTCTTTTCCTGATATTAGGGGAGGTTCCCCTTCCATACTGAAAGTGTTGGGGTGTGTTCCCTGGATGTGGCACATTTTGAGGCTGTATGTTGACTTAGAAAAGCTGTAAACAATTTTTTTTTGGCAAACGACAAAAATTTCAAGTAGCTGCTGCAAAACACGAGATATAATTTTAATCTACTTTACAGGGACGTTGGAAGGGATTAATGAAGCAGTTAATAATGAACCTGAGCTTTCTGTTAGTGCAAAGGACTGAGTAAATCTGTTCATAGGGAAATGATGAAAAGTAATTACCTTTTAGAACCGAGAATCTGAAGAAGACTCATGCAAAACTATACTGGAAGTGCTGCAGAAAGTTCAAAATGCTATTTTTTTTGGAGTTGAGGAAATTGTGCATTGGAGATAGAAACAGTGATGCAGCTCAGCTGCAAAATTCCAGCTCAACATGCCTACCCACAGGCATCAAACTGTTCCTCCCTTAGCTTACAAAGCTTTGAAGAACTTTCAATTTTTACTGACAAAAATCCATTTTTTTCCCCTCCAATCAGACTGTCATTTTTCTCTTTGTTCGTTTGGGCGTTTGGGTTTGGTTTGGGGTTTTTTGTTGTTGTTTTTTGCAATGATTTGTTTGTTTGGGAGGTTTGGTTTTGGGTTGGTTTTGGGGTTTTTTTGGTTGGTTTTTTTTTTTGGTGGTTTTTTTTTTGGTTGTTGTTGGGTTTTTTTTTGTTTTGGGGCTTTGTTTTTTTGTTGTTTCAGTTCAACCTGAAGCTTCATCTTTCCCTACCCATTAACTTAAGGCTCCAGTGAGCTGCAGGCGAGTGATGGTACAGAGGAAGGAGAACAGCAGGAATGGCACCCCAGCGCACACCCACAAAGCCAAAGTCCAACGAGGTCCCCCCAGGGCCCTGAAGGGACATCCCCCACCAGCTGCTGCCAGAGACCTACAGTAAAAAGGCCCCAAAGAAGGTTTTGTGCTCCTTGGTGTAATCCACCAGCTTGATGTCACTGACATTGACCATCAGCTTGTCTCCCACTTCTAAGGAGACCACGGCTCCCAGATAAATGGGCTGGAACCAGCCATTCCAGCTCTCACTGAGGGTCTTGGTGCCCGTCAGCAGCTGGGTGGGCTCGGGGTAGCTGTCAGTGACCTTGGTGATGATCTCAGTGACAGAATTGGGTTTACTGTTACTCTCAATGGGCCCTCGGAACGTGACCTGAGCATAGACATAGTAGTCCCCAGACACAGGAATCACCAGAGCGTTGCTGGAATAACTCAGGTTGTTCTTGGTAAAGGCCAAGCCTCGCTTGTCTTCCCACTGCAGGATGGGCAGGTGGTTCCCCACGGCGTTGCTGAGGTCTTGTCTCTTCACTGCAGGAGGGAGAGAGAGGGAGAGGAGGGGGTTAGCTCAGTGCTGCCCAGTGCCACGGGCCATCTCTGCCCCAAAGGGCTCAGAATCCCAGCAGGGGGACCAAAGGGCTGGGACAGAAATGGTCTTATTCCACAGCTTGGCCCCGGGGTGAGCTGGCTGTGCAACGGGATTCTCAAGGTGCCCACTGGGTGTCCATAGCTGGGCAATCAAAAGGGATGCTTTTGGAAGACCTGGACCAGCACGAGGTGCCTGAAGGGGTGTGTTGTGCCTGGGGGTCCTGGTTGGGGGTCAGATCCCAAATGATGGGACTGTCCTTCCCAAAGACCAAGCCTCTGGCACTGGGGTGGCTTTACCTTGCTGTCCTACCCATTTACAGAGTAAAAACCACGTCTTTTAATGAAACCAGTTGTACACATGGGGGTGCCTTGGCTGATCCTAAGATTTCAGGGCAGTGAGAAGAAATACTGAAACATCATTTCCTTCAGAAGGGATGGGCTGTAGTTCTGATGCTGAGACAGACCCTGCTGTGCTGGCACAATGCCCACCACGATGTGTTACCCAGCTCTGAGACACCTCAACTTCTCTTCCATCCCTAAAGGATATTGAGCTTTCGTGGCCCTTGTTTCAAGCTTTTCTTCCTGAGTGCTCTCAGTGAAATCTTTTGTCTAGATTTGCCTTTGGTTTACCAGTTTACCAGCTCAGGAGACCTCACTGTGCTTCAGGAGACCCAATTTTGAAGCAGCACATTATAATTAAAACCATTTTTATCTCTTTTTTTTTAATCCAGTGCTTTGCTGGGATAAAACACTAGGCTTGGTGTCAGCCTCAACATTCCTCCTGAACTTTCCCCAGTCTTGCTGGTAGCTGATCACAAGCAGAGCCCTAGTCCTGACCCCACCCTCAGTTGATCCAAGCTGAGGATGCTCCCCAGGCTGCAGAGCTCTCAAGGGAAGAATGAGGGAACTGCTGCCCTGTTCTCCTCACCTTTCCTCCACCACTTACATTTCTCTCACACAACAGCAGGAGAATAAGCCTCATCACTTGCTCATTTTCCTGCAGGGAAGCAAGAGTTGTCTCTGCTCTTTACTGACTGCCACATAACATTGCTGTGGTAACACACCAGCTGGGGCAGTGCAAAGGAAGAGGATAAAACCAAGTGTTAAAAACAATCTGGAAAAATTCAGGATGAATGTTGCGAATGACTGAGGGAACTGATTTCCAGAGCTTTTTAATGAGTTTGAGTTAAAGTTGATTTTGATTCAGTCTTTGGGGAAGGGGAGTGTGTGCATGGGCAGAGAGACAAACAGAATGCAGAGAAGGGAAGGCTTTGAAATTCCCTTGGCAATAACCATTAGATTCATCCTGGGAGAAATGAGATTCAGGCAAAGGAATGTTCTCAGCTCTCGAGGGCATCCATTTCCCTCTCTTTTCTAGCAATAAATAATCCAGAAGGAGACCAGAAGGTGTTGGGAGTGCAATTCCTTGCATATCCTCTGAGTAGCATGACAAAATAATGCCCTTTTTTCATCACCTGCCTGACAGTGCTGCTGAAATATCAGCTCTTTCTGATCTTCCCTACAAGGAGAGCATTTCTGCGTGGGGAAACAACAGGCAGGGATTGTGGCAAGAGACCAAGCTGAATTATGGAAGCATTATAAGGACTGTGAGGTTTGGAGCCAATGGAGCTTTGCCTGATACAGAGAGGGAGAGAGGAATAAAAGAAAGTGAAAGTCCTCGTGGTCTGCCTTCCTCCCCAGCCACCCCTGGGTGTTCTGAGCCAGAAGTTCAAGTGCCTTTGAGTCACTCTACAGTTTAGAGGAGCTTGGGGTAACACAGCTCAGAGAGCAGCTCAGAGCAGAAGAAAACTTATCTGAGCTAGGGAGGACCAGAATATTTCCAGGAAATGCCCTGGGCTCTTTTCCATCTTGGCAATTTTGGGGGGCAGTTGAAGAGAAGCTGCCTGTGAAATGCTCTTTTGTGTGTAGAATGACGCAGTTAAAATGTCAATGACACTCGATTCCTCAGGGTTTCTTCTAACTAACAGGGTCTCAAATGAAGTACATGATTTCAAAACTTCTAGAATTGGGCAAGTTTAACAGTTATAACCTCCCTTTCAGGATAAATCTCACTCTATTGAAGCTCTTGGTTTCCAAGTTAATTAATTTTCCCTGTGCTTTCAGCACTGGTCAAGAGGAAAAATACATGTTCAAGTGCCTTTGAATTCAGCACAGATCCTTTTCTAGCAGCAGCTGTACTTTGTACTTGTCATTTATTTATTTATTTCACACATTATGGAGCTATATTTCCTGCAAATACACCTACTGTGCTAATTCTTGAGGTCAAGAAAATCTGCTTTTAATAAGAGATTCATTGCTACAGTTCCTTCCACTTTGCCATCCACTCTCAATTTCTGGTATCCCTTACTTCTCCTGTGCCCAAATCCCTTCTGGTTTAATCCCCTGCTGGAGAATCCCTGTTGCTCCAGCAATTTTGGGGTATATTTTGCTGAGTTTGGGGGGTTTCTACAATTCTAAACCCTCAATCCTAATCCTGAACTCTGTGCTCTGAGTCTCAGCAAGGCATTAAAGGCTGAGCCTCCTGTTGTAGCAAAGCCCTTGCACAACGTGTGCTGCAAGATCCTGTGGCTGCAGGGTCTCTGCTGCTCAAGTTCATGCCCTGACAATTTAACAGAGCCCTTTAGAGGTGATTGGGAACAGAAAGTGATGCTTGGGTACCATTGTGTGAGCCAGGAACCTGATGGGATTCCTACACCACAGGTCAGCCAGCTTTGCCACAGGCTGGGGACAAGAAGGACCAGTTGCTGCTCTCAATCTCGACCCAAAAGGCAACTAGATAAGAAGAGAGGGGGTGATGGCAGGGCTGGGGCAGCCAGCACCAAGGGTACATCAGTGCACAGCAGAGAATGGGGATGGAGAAAAGCCTGAGCTCATGCCATTCCTCACTAGGCACAGCCATCCAAGGAGAGGAGACCTTGAGGCCAGTTTGGATAAGCTCAGAGCGCTCAGTGTGTGTTTAAAAGGCCAAGAGCAGGTGGAAAATTCATCTTAAAGAACAGACACCAAACCATGGAGTTATTTTGCTGCTGCCCATGCAGTGGCACCTTCCTGTGGAAGTGCTCTGGGCACTTCTCATTCCTCTCACTCCTCTGCTCTCACCTTCAGAAAAAGGTGCTCAAAACTACAAAAAGACAGAGAGAAGAGAGATCTGGAAGAGATTTCCTACAAGTGAGGGTTTGTGGTCTACCACTTTTACTTTCAAAAAGGTTGGGGAATGTAACAAAGAACAGGAGAATAATTATCCCTTTTACACTTTCTATGCACAAGTCATGATTTCTGAGAAAAGGAAACCAGAGTGGAACCAAATAAATTACTGTACGCAAAGTTTAATGTAACAGGAAACATTTTCTGAGTGCAATGTGCTGTTAAGCTTGGAAACTCATTGCCACAGGATACAGCACCAGAAATATGTTTGGGCTAAGGAAAGGTCAAAGATAAGTCCATGGATATTGGGTATTGTGCCTACACAGCAGGCTGGGTGTAGCCTTTCTGCACAAAAAGGAGAGATAAAATCCCCCTCATCTTCTCTTTTCATGCTCCTTTGCCATGACCTGACACTCCAGGTCAGAGAGGATGGGCACAGCCCCAGGGAGGCTGCCTGGGAATGATGGTGAAGGAATTTTTCTAAATGTTAGGCATGAGGAAATGTGAAGAAAACTGTTGGGTGCTTCCTTGTGGGAACTGGGCTTTTGTGCGAGCCAGGGAAGTTCCCAAGAGCAGAGCAGGGCTTGGCTGCTCCTCTGAGATCCACAGAGCTCCCCTTGGAAGCTCTCACAGACACGGCCCTTTTGCTCTTGCAAATGTGCACTTGAGCAAAGATGGGATTTTGGACAAGGACAGGTCAGTTTTGGAGCTCAGGAAACCCCCGTGCCAAAGGGATGGGACCATCAGGAGGGAGCTTGTGGATTAGGGAAAGAAAACGAGGCTGGGGAAGAAATCAGCCCTGACCTGCTGATTGACTCAACCCTGGAGGTTTGTGTGAAGCATCACAGCATGTCCTGCAATGCTCCAAGCTGGGAAGTGCACCCTGCGGGGCACTCAGGGGTTTGGGGAAGCCTCTGCTCTGAGCTGTGAAGTGTCTCAGGCCACCTGAAAAACCCTTCAGCACTTTTCTCTCTTCTCTGGAAATACCTAAATTTTCCAGGTGGGTGGAGCTGGAGAGGATGGGAGATGTCTCAGGGCAGTGTCCTTGGTGTGGTGGCAGCTTCAAGGCTGAGGTGGTGAGATGGGGACCTTGCAGGTGCTGGAAAAGCCCCTTGGAAAAGCATGGAAGCTCTTTGGAAAGTCATGGAAGCCCTTTGGAAAGGCATGGAAGCCCTTTGAAAAGGCATGGAAGCTCTTTGGAAAGTCATGGAAGCCCTTTGGAAAGGCATGGAAGCACTTTGGAAAGGCATGGAAGCCCTTTGGAAAGGCATGGAAGCTCTTTGGAAAGGCATGGAAGCTCTTTGGAAAGGCATGGAAGATCTTTGGAAAGGCATGGAAGCTCTTTGGA
>JAWWEW010000038.1:8608264-8621702 GCA_035583185.1 Anabacerthia variegaticeps | reverse complement strand
ACACCATTCCTGGTTTGGGGGTGAGCTCTGGGATGAGGAGCCATTGCTGAGCATTACACACCATTCCTGGTTTGGGGTGAGCTCTGGGATGAGGAGCCATTGCTGAGCATTACACACCATTCCTGGTTTGGGGTGAGCCCTGGGATGAGGAGCCATTGCTGAGCATTACACACCATGGTTTGGGGTGAGCCCTGGGATGAGGAGCCATTGCTGAGCATTACACACCATTCCTGGTTTGGGGTGAGCCTTCAGCCCATGCCCACACTGCAGGTCAGAGCAAGAGCTGGGAGCATCCCATCCCCTGGGTGCTCCGGGATGTGCCAGTGTGGGCATGCAAATGTGGGCATGGAGTCATCATGTGCTCCAGTGTGTCCATGAGCCTGGAGAAGTGAGGTAAGAGCTCTCATCTCCCAGTCCTGATGTTTGGGCAAAGCCAATGAGTCAATGACCTCTGGGGAAGCTTGAAAACAATTTGCACCGAGCGCTGGAGCCGAGATTTCCGGTGGGTGAAACAACAGGCTTGCTGGAGTTCAGCAGTGGCTCTTGGAAGGATCCCTATCTCTTGACACAGGATGTGACTACACCTCAATCAAAATGATTTTTCGACTACCTGATAAGACCGAGGGCAGCTAATTAAGGCTCATTACTTCTGTGGAGCTAAACTCTGGGCTATAGTTGTCAGATGAGCTTATGGATTAACCTGTACAGAAATCGAGCAGTAGAGGTTGTTTTGTTTTATTTTTTTAAACTCGGATCAAAGAATGATTTGAGAAACAAAATCCACGAACAGCTTGTTAATTTCTCCTCACTTGCAGCCTCCATGGTGTGGCAAAATAAAAGGACAGCAGTTGATATGTTAAAGGTATTATATGAGGAAAATGCTGAGGAACAGATGCTCAACTTAATGGCTCAAGTTTGTGCCTTATCAGAAAATTATACCAACTCCTGTAGCTCCCATCTGTAAGTCATCTCATTTCCCACATTAAACATCAGTTTGTTTTTATGTTGTCTTCTAAACTAATTGTTACTTACTCGTGATGTCAGGACATAATGCTTGACAAAATGTTCTGCTTCTGAAAACACTCTATTAGATAATCTGATGGGATTTGAACTCTATGAATTAGCACATTACCACAGACAATAGGAAGAATATTTTTATTTATGAATCTTTGAAATGTAGAGAATGTAGGAGACATGCCAAAGGGGAGTGGAGATGTCATGGGTAACATGGAAGCCTCTGGTAAATAAAGGCTGTTCCCTTATACTCTCTCTCATTCAATGGCTTAAGGCAAATAATTTCTGGTTTTACACTTATCAGTAAATTTCTGGTCTTGGTAATATAAAAATAGAAGCAAGGTGAGGCTGTGGGCTAGGGCAAATAATAATTCTATTAGACAAAATATCCTGGGGTGGGAGGGAAGAAACAGGATAGAAATATTTGATGTTCCTCATCTAATTTCCCCTGGCTACACACAACTCTCCTGGAGCTCACACCCCAGTGCTTGACAGTGTTCTGGCCATAGGGATGTGAAGGCACCACACATCCAGCCATGTCCTGCTCCTTCCCAAGGACCTGTATTTCCCTTTCTGGTGTGCAGGGGGTCCTGTGTGGCACCTGCAGGTGTGAAGGGGACAGGGAATGTTGGAGGGAACAGGTGGACTGTGACACTGCCATGGCAAATGAAACAAAATGCAGGCAGGAGGGTTTTCGCCCCTTGTCCTCATCCACTTCATTTCTGTCTTTAAGTCTCACCACTACCAAGTTGAAGAATGTGGACCAGGGCTTTCAGAAATACCTGGAGAATCTGAGCAACAGTTTTAGGGGGCCAATTTGAAGTACCTGGGAAGGATTTGCGGTGTAAGACTTGCTAAACAGCAAGAGAATGGACACAAATCACACCCTCTGTCCCTCCCTTGTCCTGTCACAGGGGCATCAAGCAAGAATAACATGACTTTTAAATCTGCAGAATAATCTTACCCTGTGTTCTCATCTCTTTCTCAGGTACAGGGTGGTTTTGGCTGTAGCTGAAGGACTAATGCCCATTTATTTGTAATTATTATTGATTAAACTCTCCTCTGCTATGGCTGGAAGGTGAGTTATTGTGGAAAGCTTTAATACCTATCTGTAATGTGTAATAAAACTCTTCCATTGCAGCAACATTGTGCAGGTTGCCATGCCATTCCCAGAAACCGTACTTGTTATCTGAAATTGGGATGTGTAGCAAGTGTGGCAGAGCATCCTAAATAATCTCATTTTCTTGGAAAAGCAGCAGTCTTAAGATAATAAAGCTGTAGAAAACCTCAGGAGGGCCATCAGAGTGACTTCCACAGCTTTCAGCAAAACAACCTTGATAAATAAAGAGAAATAAATCATTTGTGTGTAGATGCTGGATGAAAGATGCCCTTGAGCTTCCTTTATCCTGTTCCACTGAGCCTTCCTCACCTGATGGGAGGAAAAAGAGGAGCTCAAATCACAAATCTATTCCTCCCTCCCCAGCTGGGCAGAGCAGACTCCTCTATTTTTTTTTTTCTTTTGAACTTTCCAACAATTTTTTGAGACACCAGTTCCTTCATCTTCTCAATTCCTCCCTTCCCTGTTCCTCCCTCCCTCCTTGTCCTCTGGGTCATTCCAGTAACATATTTTTACACCAATGACTATTCTTCTCCCAGTCTTTAGCCCTCAATCCCAAATTCCCAGTGTGATGTCTCACCACTGTACCCTCTGGATTTTGAAGGTGCTACCTGAAATTTTGGGCATTCAAGGGGAAAATCTCCCTTGGTGAATCATCTTGAACTTGTGTTCAGAATGAGTAATGAAAGGGCATTTGGGGTCACCTGATATCAGGACAAGGAGAGTAATTATGGTCTTTAATGGCAATCACAGATCTTTGGAAGTGAAACAACTCCTAAGTCAGGGAGAAAGGCATCTCTCAGATGTAGGTTTTAATTCTTCTTTTATTCTCCTCCATGCCTTTCTCCAGTTGTGCTGCCACAGGCAGGATCCAGGAGGCTGCAGCCCCTCTGCTCTGCCTTTTCTCACTGCAGAGCACAAAGGGCTTCTTGTGGGTGCCAAGGGATTCATCCCATTCCTCATTCACGGCTCAAACTGCTCCCAGGAGCCAGCAAAGACAACGGGGTGAATGGTTGCCATTGTAGTGGCCATTCTGCTGGCAGGGAATTCCTCCTGCTCCTGGAAATCACCAGCACCACTTGCACAATCCCTGGCACGCACAGGGTGTGGGGATGTGCCATGAGCTGCAGTGCCAGGACATGGCCATGCAGCGAGTCTGGAAGCTGAGGACAACCCTCCCACCCTGGCATGGTCGTGGTTCTACAGGAGCCCAGTTGGTTTGTGCCCTTGGGGTGTCGCACTCACCCGGGACAGGGTCATTTAGGGGACCATCATCCTTGGGAAAGATTTTTGAAGGTGCCTGAAGAGCTCTGTGTGTTTCAAGGCCATGGAGCATTTGACCTCAAAGGATTTTGATTGTGTTCCCAAGGAAGTTAGTCTGAAATACCAGTATAAAGAGCTGTCATAGAATCGTAGACTGGTTTAGGTTGGGAGGGACCTTAAAGCTCATCCATTGAATTTACAATAAGAAAATACAAGTTATAATACTGGGCTTGTTATTTCATAGAATCCCAGAATCATTAAGGTTCGAAAAGACCTCCAAGATCATCAAGACCAACACTTGTGAAGCACTTGAGGATTTCATCAGAAGTGTTTATTACTATTATTAGTAATATTAATATTATTACTAGTATCACTATTATTATTTTTAAGTGGGTTTATTCAATAAAATGGTAATATTTTCACATGTAATAGAAATGTTGTTTAGATTAATCTCTGTGCTATTAAAGACTTCAGCTGTAGTGCAAACATACTTGGATGAATGATGCTGCCTTTGCAAGAATAATCACTCTTAGGTTACAATTCAAAGGTATTTGTTGGTCCTCTTTCAACTTGATTTCAAAATAATCCAATCCAATTATTCTCTTCTTTGATTAAAATTAGGAAGAAGCATCTTGGCTCTTCTGAAGTTAAGTATTAGGCAAACTAAGGAATTATATTCAGGAAATAGTTCTCAGTTTTTCATTCTGGACTGGAATAAAACAAAGTGAAGCATCTGGCCATGGCCCATGGAAAGGAAATTGCAGCTATCATCTCAGTTTAGCAGGACAAACTAAAACCTACGCTGTCGTAGCACGAGACACTTTCCAGGAGAAAAGAGCATTTCCTTGTAATAAAAACAGTGTTTTGCACACAATTTACATAAGCACATTTCCAGAGTTGTCCCCTATGTCTTTATTTCACTGATCAGAAACAGTTGTTGCGTTCTTTTCCTCTGCATGTCCTTTATTTAATTGTTTGTCTATGTAGAACAAGGATGTGGCAGAAAAAGCAGCAGAGTTTTGAGCTGTTCCCTGTTAGGGGTGTGGTGCAATCACCAGTGGTGAGGGAACAACACATGCTGAGCGAGAGTATGAGATGAACCCATTGGTGCAGTCATGTCTGTGTTGCTGTGATGTTCTTTTTTATGGAGCTGAGTTCATATTTGCCATTTTCAGCTATTCCACATGTTCTCTGAGGTTACCAGAGCTGGACTTGACACCAGTGAATGCCTTGACTTCTCATCACCAACCACTTCTCCTCTGACCTTCCATCACTTCTTCCAGAGAGGCCTAAATATGGAAATGTGGGTCTGAGGTGAAGCTTAGCCCTCCTCCACACAGCTCGGATTCTGCACAGGTGGGTTGGGTCAGGGATTGCTTTGCCTTTTGGTGCTTCCTCCTGCACCATTTCAAGCAGATCTGCTCTTCTTGGCAAGTCATGGCAGCACAAAGGCTCCTCCAGTGTGTCCTGCAGCTGGGGACAACCTGCTGAGCACTCAGAGAGACACACCATCCCCATGAGTCTCCTGATGCCTAGAGGGGTTGTTTGTGAACTGCTCTGCTCAGGTGAGACCCAACCTGCAGAGCTGCCTCCAGCACAGCAAGGATGTGGAGCTGTGGGAGCGAGTCCAGAGGAGGCACCAGGATGGTCAGAGGGATGGAACAGCTCTGCTGGGAGGAGAGGATGGGACAATTGGGATTGTTCAGCCTGGAGAAGAAAAGGCTTTGGAGTGACCTCATTGAGGCCCTTAAGTACCTGAAGGAGCACCAAGGAAGATGGAGAGAGACTATAAGGACTGGAGTGACAGGACAAGGGGGAATGGGTTCCCACTGTCAGGGGGCAGATTTAGAGCAGATATACAGAAGGGATCCTTCCCTGGGAGGGTGGGCAGGCCCTGGCACAGGTTGGGCAGAGAAGCTGTGGCTGCCCCATCCCTGGAAGTGTCCAAGGCCAGGTTGGATGGGGCTTGGAGCACCCTGGGCTGGTGGAAGGTGTCCCTGCCCATGGCAGGGGGTGGAAGAAGATGATCTTTAAAGTCCCTTCCAACCCAAACCAGTCTGGAATTCTACAATTAAGGGAAAAAACTGTCCTTTCCTACTCGTGTGTGGTGTTGTCTCCCTTCTTTCCAGCTGGCAACCTGTGCCCCTCCTGAGGGAGCTCAGGAGTGTCAAGATCTCTTGGCTGCAAGCCTCGTGTTGAGGCAAGTCCAGTGTGGTCACCCCAGTGAGAGCATCTGAGCCTTTGATGTGGTGCTTCAGGGCAGCATCAGAGCCCCTGCCCGTGGGTGCCACGAGTTCACACCAGCACTCCAGCCCTGGCTGAGGGGTGGGTTCTCTCTCAGCTGAATCAGAAGCTTCAGTGCCTCACAAATTTTCCTGTGGCCACTTTGAACACGTCACAGGAAGGACATCTCATGACAGCCACCCATTGCACATATCCTGAGGGGAATGTTCTGGGGACAAAGCTGATGAACACAGTGTACTGGGACTTTGTCTGGCTTTCTGTGGGGATTTGGTACAAGATTAGCATGTACCAGAGAATTTTTTTAAGTGAGAAAATGCTTAGGAAACATTGCAATTTTATTTTTTCTTTCAGTTGAAAGTCTAAATTCAGCTCTCTTACTTTGCTGCTGGAGCAGAGGAACCCTGTTTAATTCGTAAAGGTTTTCAGTCATGATGGAAGAATTCCCAAGAATGAGAGGAAACTTCTATAAATAGGGCAAAGCTTTATATTCTTGCACTGTTATTCACATTTCCAGTGAAAAATACCTGCTTCCACCTCTAGGTATGATTTGCATATAGATGCAGGTGGAGGGGAAAAAAAGGTGAAATGCTGGAAACCCACGCGTGTGACCACATGGGATGCAAATCCCATGGCTTGGCTCAACACACCCTCTCCAAGGGTTTCCTCTCCTCCACCGTGTCTGGGGGCAGCCGAGAAGGCTTCCCCACACAGAGAAACTGCTCTCACCTCCTTCCAAAAGGTACGGAGGAATGACGTGGGAGTTGCAGCTTCAGGGAGCTGCCAAAGGAAAAAAGGGATCTGGAATGAACTTCGTTCCACATACTTGAGCTTGAAAGGAATGTGGGGAGAGATAACGTTCTCCACAGTCACAGCAGGGTGACACTGTTCCTTTGGCCCAGGGAGGGGAAAACACTGAAATCCAGGGAAGAGGAATTCCAGCTCTTGCTGTGTAGGCAGCTGGCAGTGCTGTTGGGTTTGTGGCAGTGCCAGTAAAACATGAGTGCTTGTTCCCAATCCAGTGAAATAAGTGGAGGGTGTTCTGCAGCATTTGGCAAAGATTTGTCTCGGGTCTCATTGCACCAAATGGAGTGTGATGGAAAAATAATATCTTGTTAAAAGTCAGCAGAAGAGTGGCCAGCAGACCAAGGGCATTGTTAGACCTCTCCATTTGGTGAGAGTGGGATCATATCAGGAATATTGTGTCCATTTTGGGCCCAGGAGACTAGACTAGAGTGGACAAGAATGGTATGGAATGGAATGGAATGGAATGGAATGGAATGGAACGGAACAGAATAGAATAGAATAGGAATGGGAATAGGAATAGGAATAGGAATAGGAATAGGAATAGGAATAGGAATAGGAATAGGAATAGGAATAGTCTCAGTCTTGCTTGGAGCAGGAGGGTTGGCTCTTGGCCCCAGATACCTCATTCAGCCAGAATACATGCATATGTAAATATAACTCTTCCAGCCAAGGACTCCAATTAATTAAACCAGGTAGTGTTATTAATGAACATTTCAATAGCACCATTGTAGTATCCAGTGTCTCATGTCTCAGATATTGTGCAAAGTGAAACAATCCCTGGCTATGTAGCCAAATTCCTGCTATTTCCTGAGTTAACTTCCTCCAGCAAAATGCTTTTCTGACACATGATGCTCTTTATTGGTTTGGGATGGGTCCAGTTACCACGGCATCAAAGTTTATATACCAGACAGCTTGCTTTATCTGAGGCTTTTGAGGGAGGTGTTTTGATGCCTTTTGAGGTACAAGTGCAGTGATAACTCCATGTCAGAGGAGATGGCTACGTGCCACTGAGCCAGGACAAGGAGGAGAGTGAGGCAACACTGGCCAACCGAGGAGACAACACAGTGGAACTTCACACACGTCACTGTTTCGTTTTTCTAATTCTGACATGATGACCACGAGCAGAGGTGGAGAAAGCAGAAGGAAGACTAAAGGAACTGCCCTGACTCACCAGAGACACGGGGTTGTGGAGCTCTGCTGGCAGACCTGCAGGGTCCCGTGGGTACATGCAGAACACCTACAGACACAAGAGGAGGTGTCTCTGCCTTTGGGATGGTGTTGGCAGAGCTGCTGAGAAGGCAGGGGGTGCCTCACCCTCCTTTGGACCTCTTTTGGGTCAGGGGAGGTGTTCACCTGGTGGGCCCTGAGCAGCACGCAGAGCACACTCAGCCCTCCCCAAGGGTGGGGCAGGTCCAGGGGGCCAGGAGGCTTCACCTGGCTCTGTGATGGCACCTGGACTCCTTGCCATAGGAGCCCCCATACCAGACATGGCTGGCAGTGCCCAGGAACACGAGGGTGGGGACTGGAAGAATCGCAGGGAATATCTGGGAATGGGTTGTCTCAACAGCACCCCGAGGAGCTGTAGGAGAGGGGTGTTCTCTGGGGCAGGGGAAGCCCAGTCCTTCCCACAGTGCTCCCAGGTCTGTGCTTGCTCACAGATCAATTCCTTCAGCAGCAAAGGAAGTGTGGAAAAGGCTGACCATGATTTTGGAAGTTCAGCAGGGGCACTAGGGGGTCAGACATGGCAGAGACCCCAAGTCTCCAGAGCTGAGATGCCCTTTGGCTTTTCCCCCTCTCTCTTTCAGTGGGTGCACTGGGAGAACTTGCTGAACTGTGTCACTGCTTAGGATGGATCTGCACCCGAGGGCTGTGCCAAGTAACTTATTTGACTCTGTCCAGCTTTTCTTTCCTAAAAGTTTTTCTCCCCCCAAAAATCCAGTCTTCCTTGCCAGAAGCAGCCTAATTGTTTACGGGGTTGGCCCAAGTTCTGGAGTCATTCAACTCCCTGGCAAGATCCCATTGATTTTGCAATGTCTGGTAGTGCCTGGTCAAATATTTTTCTGGCTGAAAAAGCCCAACATCTGTGTGTTTCAGGAGAAGACCAGCAGTATCAGGAAGCATGTGCAGGGCTCCTTAACATGCACAGTGCCAATTTAGTCACAAATGAAAGAAATTATCATGGGAAATGTCACCAGGCCTTGAGGTCTTGCACTGACGTTAATGAAAATAGCAACGTAAAACGGTGACCAGTGGGCTGCTGGTTATTCGTCTGCATCTTTGATTAAAGTGGAGTTTCCTCTCCCTTTAATATTTTAAGCCCTTTAAAAAGCAGACAAGCTGTTTCGGGGCACTGTGGCTGGGGTGGAAGGCAGTGGGAGTTGCAGGCTGTACCTCACGGGCATGTCTAAACACATGTGAAATGGGAACGAGCAAGATCTGGCCCGTGAGGACGTCACTGGCAGGTTGTGCAAGTTGTTTTGTTTGATCCTGAGCCAGAAGACAGGCAGAAAAGGGGAGCATGGAAAATATAAGGCAAATTGGTTTAGCTCCAGGGCTTGTTGTTGTCGCCCTAATGCTTCTCACCCCCCCACACACCCCTTCTTCTTCATGGAGCTCCTTGCTCAGTTTCAGAAGAAAGTGGCAAAGATGATATCACTGCCTGTTCCATCCTGGAATAAAGCCTGAAAAGAAGTAAGCACATGTAGTCAACCTATTAGTAGGGTGAATAGCACTTGCTGTCTCATGCCTCATGAGACAGTCATTCCCAAGTATATCTGGGAACATCAAATGTTCCTACAAGATTCTTCACTGTGATCAAACACATCTTCCACTTGTACAAGGCTTGGTCATAGGCCTCTTTCCATCACTGAGATGATTCACAGTGTCCTCTGCTGCATGGGGTGCAAGTTGCCACCATGAATTGTGGTGGGTGTCAGCTGCCTCAATACCTCATCAAACATCTAGAAAATCCATGCTCCGTGGTCTGCCCTGAGCGATTTCCTCCCATTCCCCACCAAAATGATTCACCGGATGAACCGGAGCCTGGGATTGTTGTTAGTTGATTTGGGAACCTGCAGGGTCTCTTTTAGAGCCTCGCAATGGTAAAGATTTTCCACTTAATCTCATGGCTCTGTTTGTCCCTCTGCACCTGTTGGCTGGGACAGGGAGCTAAAAACCACAACAGTGGGAGAAGAAATACCAGCAGTCCCAAAGAAATTCTCTGGGTGGTGACATCAACTCCATGGGGGAATGCAACAGTTCTAGGGATTTTCCCTGGCTCCCCATGGCCTTGGTATGCTCAGCCCTGGCTGGATTTAGGAAAATCACTCACTGTGACTTCATAAGTGCCTGGCCCCAAACAAACAATGTGCTGGGATTATGGCACAGCTGAGGATGAGCTCCTCCCCTCTTTATATCAAAAAAAATGTAGTGCTTCATATCTGGTGGCTGTGAAGGGAGAGGAGCTTGTCCCTTTTAGTCATAAAAAGGAAAAAATAGAGCAATGCACATGAGTAAGTGCAGAAATGGCACTTGCAAGGTGCAAGGCAGCCAGCAATTCCAGGGGAAGTTGATGAGAGTCTATGATTGCTTAAGACCTGTGATTAATTTTTCTTAATATTTTCCAGAAAATAATTACAAGGGGATTTGAAAGGTTTTCCATTATATGAGACAAATAATTATTTTCCAGCAGAAGGTTAGATTTTTTTTGAACGTTCCTTCCATCTCATTATATTGAGTCCTAAGTTCTAATACCCCACACGTCAAGATCAAATGATGTCAAGTAAACTGAAATATTCTGAAAATCAGAAATCATGATTAAACAGCAGCACTTTGAACAGAGGAATGAACTGATATTTCCCTTTCAGTCTATGAATAGAAGACATCAGCAGAATTAAACTTCTTCCTTTACAAAACCTTTCCTGGGGACACGTCTCTTTATTTGTGCTTGAAGTACATAATCTGTGTGTGATGTGCAGTTGAAATGTCTCCAAACTGTCTTCAATCTGAGCTGCCACACTGGATTGGTGCTGCTTTTACAGCATTTGGATGCTGAGCACTGATCCTCTGGGAACTGCCCTGTATCAGTTCAGTCCCAGGGGCCGTGTCTTGTGGGGATGGTTTATGCTTTAATTAGATTTGTCAGGGAAAGTGGGCACCTCTCCATCCAAATCCGTGCCAGCACATGGAGTGGATGTCTGGAACACTGCAAAGGCATTCCAGATCCTGCAGCCAGAGAGCTGGATTTATCCAGGGACTGGCTCAGATGCCCTCAGACAGGCACTCAGAGGATGGGGAACTAACAAGAGGAACTCGAGACGTGCACACGCCCGAGTGGGAATGATTTCCTTGGCATCATGGAGACATTGGGGGATGGACCCTGTGACTGCAGCATTGGAATGGAAGGGTTTAGTCTTTTCAGGAAAGGCAGAGTAGGAAGATGAGAGGGTGTAGCCCTATGTGTCAGTGACTGGCTGGAGTGTCTGGAACTCTGCCTGGGGAAGGATGAGGAGCCAACTGAGAGCTTGTGGGTCAAGATTAAAGGGAGGGAAGGGCCAGGGGATGTCACAGTGGGGGCTGCTCCATGCCCTGGAGTGGCCAGTGGGATCCAGGCACCCTCAGCATGTTCAGGAGTGACACAACTGGAGGGAAGGGATGGACAGGACGGACAGGTAGGACCATGAGAACCTCCTGAAGGTCAACAAAGACAAGTGCAAGGTCCTGTACCTGGGTCAGGGCAACCCCAGACACACCAGCAGGTTGGGTAGAGAAGGGATTGAGAGCAGCCCTGGGGAGAAGGACTTGGGAGTGATGGGTGATGACAAACTCACCATGAGCTGGCAATGAGCCCTCACAATCCTGAAAACAACGGGATCCTGGGCTGTATCCAAAGGACTGTGGCCAGCAGGTCCACAGAGGTGATTCTCCTCCTCTACTCAGCTCTTGTGAGATCCCACCTGGAGTACTGAGCACAGTTCTGGGGTCTCCAGCATAAGGAGGACATGGAATTGTTGGAGCAAGTCTAGAGGAGGCCAAAAAGTTGATAAGAGGACTGGAGCACCTTCCCTGTGGAGACAGGCTGAGAAATTTGGGGCTGTTCAGCGTGGAGAAGAGAAGGTTGTGTGGAGACCTCACAGCACCTTCCAGTATCTGAAGGGGCTCCAAGGAAGTAGAGAGGGATTCTACATCAGGAACTGCAGTGGGAGGAGAAGGGTGAATGAGTACCAATTGAAAGAGGACAAATTTAGGTTAGATGTTAGGAAGAAATTCTTCCCTGTGAGGGTGGTGAGACACTGGGACAGTGTCCATCCCTGGAAGGGTTCATGGCCAAACTGGACAAGTCATGAGCCATCTAGTCTTGTGGGAGGTGTCCCTGCCCGTGGCAGGGGAGGTTGGGACTAGATGTTCTTCCAGGTCCCTTCCAACCCCTTCACATCCCATGATTCTGTGGTTTGTGGTTCAAATACATAATCCAATCCATGATGTGCAGTTGAAATGCATCCAAACTATGCCAAGTCTGAGCTGCCCCACTGGACTGGTCCTGCTTTCACAGCATTTGGATCCTGAGCAAAGATCCTCTGGGAACTGCCTTGTATCACTTTAGTCCCAGGGCTGTATCCCATGGGGGTGGCTCATCCATATTCAATAGTGAAAACTTGCCTTTTGAAGTCCCCTGTGCCCTCTACAAATGCATCTGTCATTGTTTGAGGTTTCTCTGTTGACATTATTCCTGTGCTGTTGAGCATCTGTCTGATGATGGAGAGCTGGAGGGATTTTAGGTGGGGTTTATTGTGCATCAGAAAACATAAACCTTAAACAGGATATGCCAAGTGTTTTCCTCAATGGCAGATCATTTTGTACAAGTGGTTTTGGGGGATGCTGAGGGCAAGGACACACCTCAGGCACAGCTTGTGAAAACAAAGACAGCCTGAAATCATTGCCCTTGACTTGCCAGAGGATCCTGAGTCCAGCTTTGCTGTCCCTTTGCTGTCCTGGGTGGTCAGTGCATGGGATGAGACAACCCAGGAGCCACTGTGGGGTTTGGGAAGGAAAAGTGGCAGGTGAGCCTGAGCAGCCTCACTGCTCCCAGGATCATTCCTGGCTGGTCCCTCACTCACCCCACATGTGGGGTTTGTCACACCCTGACCCTCCCTGGCTGTTGGACCACCAGCATCCCACTCTGAGTGCCCAGTGCCCAAGACAACCCCCCCCCTGAGGTCGGGGTGGGCACAGCCCCCCTGAGTCAGCAGCAGAGCTGGGAGGGAACAGGACTGTGATCATTTCAAGAAGCAGCTGCCCAAATGTCAGCATGTTCCTGAACAAGCTGTACATTCAGTGCTTCAGAGTCCTTGGAAAACCCCCGACAAAATCCATCCTCAGCTCTGGCAAGTGAAGAGATCATTCTTTTCAACTCATCAAGCAATTTTCTTCTTTCTCTTACTCCCACAAGTTTCTTCTGAGAAGAGGAAGCGCAGAGTGCTGTCCCTTCCACCCAAGAGTTTCTGTCTGCCTGTGTTTTTGGGACAGAGAACCCCCCAGTGGGGTGACCTTCCCCCAGCAGAAGGTAGCAGAGACTGCAGCTGGCACCCAAAAAATCAGCTTAGGAGAGAAGTGGACTCGAGGAAATGGAAAGAGGAAGTGCTGACCAACACTGTGCACTTCCCATCCTTGTCCTTGGGGGAAGAAAATAGCAAAGAAAAGGCCTAGCACATATTTTCCAGGGATTTCTTTGGTTTTGAGGGGAGAAAGAACCTGATGTCAACAAGACAGTGAGGCAGGGCTGGAAAATAAGCATGTGGAGGAGGGTAAGTAGGTGCTGTTCCAGATGCTCCTTCAAGGGAATTCCCTGCAACATTGGAAAAGGATGGTGCATCCTCTGGGGAGTTACATGGGGATGTTTTCCAGAAGACTCCAACAACTATGGATTGGAAATTCTGAGTCTGGGGAGGGTCAGGTTGGATCTCAGGGAAAGGTCCTTCCCCCAGAGGGTGGTGGGCA
>JAWWEW010000038.1:8580036-8592929 GCA_035583185.1 Anabacerthia variegaticeps | reverse complement strand
CAGAGCAGAGATCAGTGCCTGCCCCTCCTCTGCCCCTCCCCAGGGAGTTGTCCCTGCCATGAGGTCTCCCCTCAGTCTCCTCTTCTCCAGCTGAACACCCCAAGTGCCCTCCAGGCCCTTCCCCATCTTTCTTGTCTCTTTGGGACACTGTAATGGCTCGATATCTTTCTTATATTAAGAAACCTCCTCTGGTTTCCAGCGACATCCCAGAGCTGTAATTCCAGAGCTCTGTGTTTAGAGGCGACATTTGAACAGCCCAAAAGGCCAAACATGTCCTGGAGTGCATCAGGCTCAGCATCACCAGCCAGTCAAGGCAGGAGTTTGTCCCACTCTGCACTGCACTGGTGCAGCCCCACCTTGAGTCCTGGGGGCAGTTTTGGGCACCTCAGTAGAAGAAAGACATCAAACTCTGAGAGTGTGTCCACAGGGCAACCAAGGTGATGAAAGGCCCCAAGAGCAAGACCTACAGGGACCAGCTGAGGCCACTTGGTTTGTTCAGGTTGGAGAAGAGAAGGCTGAGGGGAGACCTCGTCACTGTCCACACCTTCCTCAAGAAAGGCAGCAGAGCAGGAGCTGCTGATCTCCTCTCTCTGGTGACCAGTGGCAGGACACAGGGAAAAGGAATGGAGCTGCATGGGGGGAAGTTCAGGTTAGACAGGAGGGGAAGGTTCTTCACTGAGGGTGGTTGTTCACTGGAACAGGCTCCTCACAGCACAAAGCCTGCCAGAGTGCAAGGAGCATCTGGAGGATCCTCTTAGACATCTGATTTCAGGTTTAGCAGTCTTGGAAGGAGCAGGGAGATGGACTCGATGATCCTTATGAGTCCCTTCCAACTCCAGATATTCTAGGATTCTGTGACTACTGCTGCTCTTTCCTGGGAAGGTCTGGAGATATTTGAGTGAGGTTTTCTTTGAAGTATTTCATAGAAATATATCAGAGAGACATTTCTGATGCAGGATCCAAGTTCTAGGCAGAGGCATAGAATGAAAGTGGTCACACCAAAGCAGATGGTGGGATGTTGCTGTCCACAAGCCCTTGCCCTGTCCTAGCCTGGCACTGTCACTTTGCCACAAGGAGTTTGCACAGAACTCAAACAAAGTTTATTTATCTGGAAATATTCCTACTTCATTGCAGTGTTGAAGGACCCTTCATGTTTTATGTGAGATGACTCCTGCCTTGCTGGCCAGTGCAGCTTGAAAGACTCTTGGGTGTTTCTGAGAATTCTCATAGTGAGGTGTGTGTCCTGTTTTGAAGTGTATCTATGAAAGGCACTTAACTTGTGCAACACAATCAGAATTATTGGGAGTGTTGTTTAGAGTCACAGGAGTACTGAGGTTGGAAAAGACCTCTAAGTTCATTGAATCCAACCACTAACCCAGCACTGCCAATCCCACCACTAATCCACATGTCTTAGCACGACAAATTTGTCTCAGCTATCCCTGGTTTGGTAATACAGGGGCATCAGAGAGGGCAGAGAGGATCCCACCACTGCTCCATGAAGCTCAACATCCTACCTTCAATAGAGAGCAACAAGAAATGCCTTGAGAAGAACATCAGGGTAGAAGAAACTATGGAGTGTAATTGTCCAGTTTCCTCTCATTTGGGCTGTGGTGCTCCCAGATAAAAGATAATGCTTTGCTGTTTTAACCTGATTCTCCTTTACAGCCCTGACATTACAGAGTCCTGGCATCTTACTATCATTACCACTATCTTTAATAAAATCCCTAGAGCAGAGCACGGCAAAGGCTTCAATAGATTTGCAAAGCAGTGTTTTTCAGAGCATCCCTTATCACCATGGAAACAGGCACTATCTGTTTAACCAGAGGCAAAGGGAGCAGCCCCCTCTCCTAGGGATGAGACAATGGTCAGGTCCCCTCAGGAAACCTGTTGCTCAAGCCTGACAGGTTGGATGAAGTGGATCTTCCCCTGCTGGGTCCTCCTTGGTGGATCCCCCTTGTCCTGTCACTACATACTCCTGTCATAATAGAAGGGAGCACAGAGCATCCCCTTACTCTTCACAGTGTTCCAAGACAGCCAAGGCAAACACCGCAAGTTGCCCCAGCAGAAACTTTGAATTATTCCCCTTTTGTGATGGGTGAAACAGCTTGAAATGCAGACATGAAATCCTGCTCAGCTAAGGCAGCTGGACCGGTAAGGCAGACAGCAACTTCTAAACAGCAACACTGCAGAATGAGTGGATTCTTTGGAGCTTTGCCTTAGGCAGTGAATAAACCACTGCACCTCCCATTAAATCTGTGGGTTTGGGGTTCTCTGGCTCTATGTCCTGGCTTGTACGTGGTGTGTTTTCACACATAACTTCAGTGCAATGCCCTGTTATCCCCTAATTCCTACACCATCGCTCAGCAAACACTTTCACCCCATCATCTGCCTCGTTATGCTGATTGCCAGAGCACAGTTCACTGGCTGCTGCCTCCTGATCGATGTTGCATCAATTCTCCCCAGCTCTGGTGTGAGAGGTTAAATAGCAGGTGCTTGCCCTGGATTTGCATTGGCACGTGCTGTGTCCTCTGCAGCAAAGAGCTTTGCATAAGGGGACCAGGAGGGAGAAAACAAGCAAACCACAAACCCAGCATTATTTCGTGGTAGGTATTACAAGGGACTCTCTGGAGCAGAAAAATACAAAATATCCCACCTTTGGTAGTATTTATTTGTCTACTCCTCTGCCGAAAGGAAATAAACTTGCTGAGAACTGAAAGCCGGGCTGTGTGGTCAGAGGAAATTCACCCTTGACTGAAATTGTTATAACTGAAACCTTTATAAAAGACATTAATGCCCGTTTCTCAAAGGTGCACAGGGACCCACAGCCCCTGAAATCCCGGGGGCAAAGCGTGTAGGTGCCTTTAGACGTTTCTGGTTTCATCCTCCATGGGAACTGGGGGCATTTTTTCATCAAAACCACTCTATATGTTTACATCCCTGTAGTTTGCTGGAAGAACCTCATCATTGGCTTTTCAAGACCTAAGAGAGCTCAGAGAAGATCAACAATAATGTATATTTTATTACTCCGAGTGGTTCCAAGCACCCTCCTAATTGAGTGTCTTGGCAAAGATGCTGTGGGGTTTCTTATGGAATCCTGGAATGGTTTGGGTTGGAAGGGACCTTAAAGACCATCTCACTCCAACCCCTTTCCATGGGCAGGGCCACCTTCCACTGGACCAGGTTGCTCAGAGCTCCATCCAGCCTGGAACAAGATGATCTTTAAGGTCCTTTATCTCCAAGAGGAGAGCCCATCCAATATGTGGCTGCAGCTGGTTGCACACACACCAACACAGGAGCACATGTGGGTGCCTGTAAATCATTTGATATGGAAAATCAAAATCAGTAAACTGAGGCTGCTGCAAAACACCATTAGCACTTAAAGGATGAATCACCTTGTTGCTGGAGGCTTTGATTCCTCTGATGAATCACCCTCGAATTGCACTTGGGTGTTATGTTTGTTCTCCAGCTCTCAGCCCCGGCCAAGGCCATGAGTGTCTGTGGCAGGGCTGAAAAAGTTGCTTGGTTTCATTTTTCAGTTTAATTTATTAGAATCAGTGTCCATCCAGACGGTCCTAATCCAAGCCTGATCTCTGCCTGGAGCAAATGACACTCCAATATCTCATTCCTGCCACTGTTGGGATGATACCTTTGGCTGTCACTGCAAACGATCTTTTCTGGGAGATGCTGCCTGTCCCTTATCTCCCATCTAAGCCTCTCCTGCTCCTGCAACACACTGGAAGGTTTCCAAGAATAGCAGTGCTCTTTCCTCATTTTGTTTCTCAAATAAGATTACTGAATAAAAATAGACATCAGACAGGAGGAAAATGAGAGAAAAAAGGAAAGGTTAGAGCTGCCACTGTGCAGTATTATCTCCTTGGGAAGCTGTAAAGAGTTTATTTGTGCTGTGCAGCTGCCTCACTTGTTCAAAAGAATTACCTCACTCAGTCCTGTAAGGCAGTGGAAAAACAGGTATATTAAATTAGCCGAAATTGAGGGAAAAACACCTTTTGATGCTGAAGGTTTTATGCACCATCCCTCTCTTCTGGAGTGCAGGTAGAAGCCAGAGGCATTAGGAGAGATAATAAAATGCAATATTAAAACAGCACAAATGGAACAGTCAGAGAAGTGCAATAACTTTCCCCTGTTTGCCAGAGAGCAGGTTTTTAGCTCAGTGGGAATTATTGTCTGCCCAAACCCTCCCAGTTCTTCCCATGTGGCATCCCCCAAACAAGGCAGGTGCCTGGTTTGCTGGTGAACTTTTGGTGCCTTTCATCAGCATCTGCTGCTAAGAGTCAATTCAAGTGGAAAACTCCTTTCTGGGTAATAAACCCCCTCTGTATTCTGATTAATATCTTGGGAATAAGACGAAGAAGATAATGGGTGAATCTCAAAGCTGGAAGAAATGAGATGATTAATAAGATAGCTGCAATTAAAAAAAATGCAGTTATTTAGGATGGGATTTTCAGGCAGGTCTAGAGGTTTCAAATAGCTGAAATTCCAGCTAATCTTTTCCAGAACACCAGAAGGACATTCATTTCCCACATGGCTCTCATAATTTCCTGAAATCCAGGCTATTTCTGTATGATTCCAGCAGCGTAATAAAAAATGGAACCATCCAGAAATGTATTCAGACTCTGTTGCCTTCTCTGGGCTCTAACAAAAAGAAAGGAAAAAGGCAAAGGATTGTATCAATTTCAAGGTCATTAAGAGAGAGAAAAAGGACATTTCCAGTTTTACATCCAGTTTTCCATCTCCATGTTGCCTAAGGGGGAGTGGGAGGCCTGTGAGGACCTGGGGATGGAAGGATGGGAAGGGGAACTCAGGAGCTTTGGAGACACAGGTATGAGGTCTAGGCAGGAAAGGCATGGCTTTGGAAAAGTTGGGCTGTAATAATAAGAATTGTCCTGTGTGTCAGTGTAAAACTTTCAGGAATTTGTCTTGTTAAGGAGTGGAATCATGAACTAAAAACCAACTGGTCTGATTTGGGTCAAAATCTTTTCTTTGTGTTCCCTGTGCCTCAAAGGAGTGTGTTGAAAGGTTTTGATTGAGTGGCCTGAGGTCGGATTGAAAATAACCAAACCTTCACAGGGACCACATCAGGTCTGGTTAGAACTTCCCTGGGAGAGCAGAATTCCATCACCAGTGAATTTAGGGGGCAGGATAAGGTACCCAGCTCAGAAATATAGACCCCCACAAAGAGTTTCTATGTCTCCCTGTGTCTTGTAAACAGGGAAACACACAGTGTGCTTAGCATGGCTTTTGTACACTCACCCCTAGTGGGAAACAAGAAGAGAACCAGTAAAAAGTCAAAGTCCCAACTAGTTGGAAACACAGTTGTACATCACAGGAGGTGCAGGAATGGAGGGTGAAAGTCTATTTATAATTCTGGCAAGTTGAAAGGCTTTGTTAGTTCACCTTTCTCAAAATAAGAAAACTCCATCACTTTTCTTCTCAGGGGAGAAACTGTGAAGTTGTTTATATTTTCCATCCCGATAGGGCAAGGAAGGGAAGAGCTTTTAAAATTTCCCCTGCAGTTCATGTGACAGAGTGAGCTGCCTGAGGTGCCAGAGCCACCTTCTGTCCCCCACAGCCTGGGGTGGGTTTATCCTCACAGCACCTCAGAAGGTGGGTCAGGGATGGTGTTTCTCCTCTAGCTCCTCATCAAAACCAAGTCATGAAGCACCAGGAGGTGGAAGGGCCTCTGTGGTTAAACAGAGCTATGCACTCCAGTCTGGGACCCTTCTCAGCCCACAAAGGCTCCCTGCAGAAGTCCCCAGGAGCTGATGTGAGGTGGCTCAGGAGCTTGAACACACACAGAGAAAAGCTACAGCAAAGGGTGTCTTAGCTTAAATGATCAGTCAAAATCCACACCAAAAAAATCAGTGTTGAAAGAAGAAAATATAAGTTGTCCCCTCAGGATGACAGGGGTTTTCTCTCCATGTGTGAAACTGATAAAAGTCCTGAAAATGAGCCAGGAATGATGTTTCAAGATGCCTTAAATTTTGGAAGTCGTCTGCAGTTCTTTGTTCATGTCAATTAGCAGAAGTTCGGCTGGAAGCTGCTGGTGGCTTTTTACTTACCTTTTACACCTTCAAGCAATGGCTGCTTTCTGGTCTCCTACTCCCACAGCTACAGCCAAATATCACCTTGGAAAAGCTTCAAGTGGCCTCCTTGGATCGCTTGGATGCCACCAACAGCTCTAAACAGAGCCCCCAGCCCTCATCAATTAAGGACCATGCTAATTGGGATGTGCTAAGGGACAACTCTGCATGAGCACTGTCTGCAGTGGTTTTTTGGGTTTCTCACAAGCTCTACTCCTGGGCAAGGGGCAAGATTCCCATAAATATGTTGGATCAAGTCCTTCTGGGCACCCAGGCCAGCTCTGGAGGCAACATCTCTGGAAGCCAGACCCTACTTTCTTAGTAAGTGATTCATCCTGGCTTAAAATAGTCAGGTGAGGTGGGGGGGGATGGGTTTGGCAATGTTTGTGTCCCCAGCCCACATCAGGGACAACTATAAAAACAGCCCAGACAGGTTGTTTTATCTAGATATCTTCCAGATAATCAAAGGCAAGGAAAATGACTGGGGGCACTCCTGGGCATGAGCTCATTTGGGAGCAGGAGCCTCCTTAGCAGGGGGGAAGGTTAATTAGTGTGGTTCTTGTGAAAAGTCACCCCCCCCTTCTACCATCCCCCTTCTGAGGGGACAGTGAGCTGAAGAGCACAATGCACCCTGCCTGGGAGTGACAGCAGGGAAGGCCATCATCCAGCAGGGATGAGCCAGGGACTGAGAGTCCCCCCAGGCTGGTGCATGCAGGGAGGATTGGTGACAGTGGGATGAGGGAATGGGGGCATCACTGTGTCACACAACAGCCAGGGCATCATCACTGGCCCAGAGAAAAGGGAGAAATCACAGGAGAATGAAGAAGTAAAACCAGAATATTCAGCCTTGAGTGACAGCCCTTCTTTGTCCTAACAGAGGTAATTGTCAGGCAAAACGCTGCATCTGCCAGTGTTTTCACTGGAAGAGTCACCCTAAAAATAGCCAAAGCCTTTTCAAAGCTGTGTTTCTTTTCCACCAGAAGGACACCTCCACTGTGGACCCTGTGTGGTTTGCCCTCGGTGGAATTAAATTTGGCAGTTCTTTCTTTGATTCCAACCACAGCATACAAAAGCTCTGTGCATTCCCATTGACATTCACATCATTTCTACTTCAGCTTCCCTTGAATTAATACAACCCAGGAATCTTCACAATGTCACTCTCCATTTATTCAGGCTGAGGTTGAAAAACTTAATCTTGTCCATTCTTGAATTCTACCCTTCTCTTCTTCCTTTCTTTGATGCCTTTATTCAAATGTTTTAGTACTTTCTCGGGCACACCACACACAGTGGGATTTACTGATGGAAAAGCAGATTTTTCTCTCTTTCCAGAAGAGCTGGGGGATGAGACAACTGAAGGAGAGTCAGCACAGATCATTGCACCAAATAGTAAATGTTTTTCTGACAATATTCCTTCTCTGTAGCAAAATTCTTTTTCCCCAGAATTTCCCACACTGGAGGCCTGACAGCCCACATGGAATCACAGAGTTATGGAATGGTTTGGGTTGGGAGGGACTTTAAAGTTCATCCCATTCCACCCCCTGCCATGGGCAGGGACACCTTCCACCAGCCCAGGGTGCTCCAAGCCCCATCCAACCTGGCCTTGGACACTTCCAGGGATGGGGCAGCCACAGCCTCTCTGGGCACCCTGTGCCAGGGCCTGCCCACCCTCCCAGGGCTGGATTTCTTCCCAATATCTAACCTAAATTTCCCCTCTCTCAGTCTGAAGCCATTCCCCCTTGTCCTGTCACTGTGTACCCTCATGAAAAGCTCCTCTCCAGCCTTCTTGTAAGCCCCCTTTAGGCACTGGAAGGTGCTGTGGAGTCTTCCCTTCTCCTCTCCAGGCTGAACAGAGGAAAGAGGGAGGAATGCCACGAGGTGAAGCTCAGCCATGCCTTCCAAAGTGCTCCCACAGAGCATTTGGGTAGCTCTGTGTTCCCACAGCACCTTGACAATTCCCAAGGGTCCAGCAGCCAAGGTTTGGTGGTTCAGAGCAAGCACCACACACAGCAGCTCCAGGTGATGCTGAACTCAGTGAACAACCCTGCCCTGCGGTTTCGTGCAAACCCTCTTTCCTCCTTTTACACCCTATGGGTTCGTGCCCCCTAAATTTCACTCTCGGTTTCAGGCGTGAATGAATTCAAAATATTTAGGTGAAATTCAGCTAAAAAAAGAAATCAACAAACCAAATCTACCTGGTTCGGACTAGTTTCAGTACAAACCTGAGCAAAACCACAGAACTGTTCATGGTTTCCAGACCAAACCAGACTTTTCACCTTGATTTTTTGGGTTTCAATATGAAAGTTTCATGGAGCCTGAAAAAAAAAAGGCATGAAACTTAAGCACTTTGAATTGCTGCCCATCCACTTCTGTCTACTGGGAATGTAATGGTTGGCAAGGCACGTCTTTGCTGTCAGGAGGCAGTTCTGTGCCCCACCTGGACTCCCAGTTGGAGTGAAAATAGATTAATTTACTGTCTTTCCTTGGCTCCTGAGCTTTTGACTTGGTTTTGGCCCTTTTGTCATTCTTGTCATGTGGTTTCAGTCTTGACTACGTGCCTGGAGGACAAAAAAATCCTGGATTCTCTTTGTTATGGTGGGAAATCAATGCAGGCATGGCATAGTCAAGTAAATATGTTCTGTATCTGAGGGTTTAAAGAGATGTGGAAAATGCTGGGACTCCAGTGTTGTTTTCTTTTTGTGGTTAAGAGCAGCTTCTTCCAGTGGAGATCAAAACCTGGATCAAGCTCAAGTCAGGCCAGGGAAGTCTCAAACATTTGGTGCCTCAGGCTACTCCCACACATGAGGGACAAGAAGGATAATTTCAGCCTTGAATTTGTGGCAATCAAATAGTAGATAAATGAAAACAGGAGCAAGATGAAGGACAGGAAATACTGGAAATATAATTTATTGTAGAAAATGTGTCTTGAAATGTGACTCATTTTTAGAGATGCACAAGCAGAGGTGTGTGTTTGGCTGGATACATTTCCAAAGGCTGGGTCTCACCTACTGAGCCAATTCTGTCATCCACGATACATCAGGACTAATTCCTTTCCTGAATTCCTTAGGAATTACCTTATTGAGCACAACTGAACCAGGAAACTCAACTAGACTGGAAGATTTCATTTTGAAGACAGCCAGTTCCACCTCAAAGACATCCAGTCGTGATGGACCTGCCACTTCCTTCAAGGAGTCATGACAATGTTTAACCAACTCCTGTCTCATGGATTTGCTTCTCTTTTCTCTTGGATTGATAGACAGTCAGAGACATAGAAAAGAGGAAAATCTTGGGGGTTCTTTTTTTCAGTTCCTCTGTCATTAACTCTCATTTCTGCTGGTCAAAACTTTCTTCTCCTTAACCTAAATTCACATGATCCCAGGTCCACATTTTCTCCTTTCCACACTTTGAAGAAATCAATAAATCAAATTGCTCACATTTCTCTCAGTAAACACATTTTTCTAGACCGCAAATCATTTTCCCCCTCTTTCCCTGCAACTTTTTAGCAGGGAAAACCTGCCACTGATTTTCCCTGAGAGGGAACAGAGAGCAGGGTGGGAAACTGCAACTCTGAGCGGTGTTTTGAATGAATGAAAGAAAAACACAGCAAACAATTGAAAGCTGGAAGCACCCACTCAAATGCCAGAATGAAGCCCTTGCTCTGTGGCCACTGGTGAAGGCAAGGGGGTGGTTTCAGGATGTGTCTGATACGTTGGGTTTGTTTGGTTTGAACTGTTTTCTGGGGGAGGTTGGCCCGTGGGTAAAATCAGACTGAAAGGAAATTTGGTTTCCCATCTGGTCTCTGTCAGAGCCCTCCTGCCTGACCAGGGCTGTGTCACCTCCTGTCCCAGCCCAGTGGCTTTGGGAGGAAGGTGACAGCTCACCCAGGAGGTCTCAGCATCCCTTGGAAGGGGAGGGTCATTTTAGGTGAGATATTGATGGCTTTCCTGGAGTTCCTTAAGTGGAAACCTGAGGGTGGGAGGGGAGCAATGACCAGTGTGCAAGGAAAGCCACCAAGACACACTGTGCACTTCTCTGCTGCTCTGTGAACACCTTGGGAAGAGATGTGTGAACCCAGCATGGAGCAGAAGGACCTGATACCTAAATCCAACCTTTCTCAAATCCAAGATCAGCTTCATTTCTATCATTTCGCAGCCAGAAAAACTGAGGCAGAGGATGGAGAAGTAACTAATGGAGAAGGGACACCCCAAAACCTTTGCCAGATGCATTGGGCAAGTGGGTTTCTATCCTGAACTCCAACAGTTTGTAGAAAGAGGATTATGAGCCAAAGAAAAGCTCCATGAGCACCTTTGACAGGGGATTGTCCCTCTTGCCCCAGCTGAGCCTGAGCTGGGCAAGGCAAGGAATGAGGGAAGGAGCGTGGTGAAGATAATGAGGAGGTGGTGGAGGTGGTGGAGTAGGTTGTGAGAGAGGATGAAGCAGCTTTGACATGAGCAAAGGAAACTTCACCTTTGGAATTTCAAAAAGTCAACTCGACATTTCTGCTCTAGCAGATAAACATCTCTCTCTTTTATGACTTGGAATCATATATTTTCTGTTTATAAATAGAAAAAAAACACGTTACCTCATGTTATTTCCTCTGGGGCTTTTTGGGGGTAGATGGCTGTGGGTGGTAAACAGCTCATAAAGAAGTTGTTGTTATTATTAGTCAATATGAAGCAGGGGAGGGTTGTGATGTGCCAGGTTTGGGCTCACCACAAGCCAAATATAGGTGTGCAACTCACCTCCAGGGAGGGAGGGACAGCACAGCCAAACTGCTGCTCTGTGCCTCTCATTGTTGCTGATTTGTGATATTATCTATATCCCTACAAGCATTTTTGCTTGCCAAAAGACAGTTTAGGCAGAGACACACAGATCTGAAACTCTAAAAACCAGTAGTGAGGCACAAAGGCACCGAGAAGCAGCTCAACTGGGTTAGCAGAGCACTTAGGAAAGTGTTTTGGCCTTGGCAAAGCCTCTCTTGTGTCGTGGTAACAGCCAGCAGTGGAAACATGTGGTCTGGGTTGCTCTACAAACATTTTATAAGCCAGTCTGGTGAATGTGCAGGCTGAGCAGGCGATGCAAAGGCTGAGAGGGAGCAAAAGCCCGAGGGTTGTTTAGCCTTTAAGGCTTTATTTTCCACCCTGATGTGCATGGGCTGCCCCTCCTTGCTGGAGCATCCCCAGCGCTGGGCAGCAAAGCCCTTCAGTGCTGGTGCAAGAATGGTCCTGCAGGCAATGGCTCTGGATATGGGGAGAAGGAAGGGGAAAACCTGTGGAGTTGGGATCTGGGCCACCCCAGGTGTCTCTGCACACCCAGGTGGGCTCCAGGCACAGGGGACACACTCAGCAAGTGACAGCTGGATCACCAAACCCAAGGTAACCTTAACCCTATGGGTGGCAGGGTGTATTTGGGGTGTGCTGGGGATGCATCTGGCCAGTGCAGGCTTTAGAATGACCTCCTGGGCAACCTCAACCATCAGGGCAATGCTGGCTTGAAGGACATGACCCATGGCAGCCCTACTGCAGGTCTGTGTCAGGTCCCACTCCAGGGCTCTGCTCTCCTGTGTCGAGTCCAAAATGGTCTGAAACAAGTTGGGACTTCTCAAATTGCCCAGAGAAGCTGTGGCTGCCCCAGCCCTGGAAGTGTCCAAGGCCAGCTTGGATGGGGCTTGGAGCAACCTGGAATAGTGGAAGGTGTCCCTGCCCATGGCAGGGGGTGGAAGGAGATGGTCTCTAAGGTCCTTCCAACCCAAACCAGTGTGTGATTCTGTGATTCTATGAAATCGAGCCGTGGATTCCCCTCCGCTCGAAAACGCTGTTTCTTTAGAAGCAAAACCGGATTTTGGAAAGATGACCGTTCTGATAAAACTTTCCAGAACGTTAAAAGAAATAACTTTAATTCGTAATAAGCTTGAAAGACACAAGTTCAGCACTTTGAGAATGGAATCGTTTCCTTTTTCTATAAAAATGACGTTTTGTTTTGGAAGACTCCACTTGTTATTATTTTATTTATTCATTGTATTTATTCAGCTCGAAACTGTGGGAAAAATTAAGCCCTTTGATCTCTGTTTGCTACATTTTAGTGGTGGAGAAAAGGGACTTTTTCTGTGTGATCCATTTCTAGGATACTTTTTTTTTTTATGAGTAGAAGTTATTCTTAAGTTGCAACATTATGACCCAAATACAGAAGCTAATTCCTGATGAAATATTTTGCATGACTGGTGGTTTTCGAGTGGTAGCAAACTCTGTCAGCACTTCTATTCAGTGATTCCAGAAGAATTCCCTTACTGCCATTCTTATAAAGTTCATAACACTCTGAAAAAGGATCAGTTTGCTTTGTTTCCTGAAGAAGACAAGAATCCCTCAGTGCAAGAAGGATTGGATGATGATGTACAAGATGGGGCAGGGACTAGCAGGTGGAATATAGGAACAGCTGGACAAGTAAGGAGTTGTAGCCATAGGTGAGGGATTAGGTGGCTGAAAGTTTAAATTTAGGAGAGCAAGGGAATGGGAAGGATGCTTGCTGGGAAGACGTGGCCTAAAGCCAGGGCTCCTCGTTCTGCCAGCACTCCATCTCACCTGGGAACATTGGCAGACCACAGAGTCACAGAATGTGCTGAGCTGGAAGAGGCCCCCAAGGACCACCCAGTCCAACCCTCAGCCCTGCACAGGAACATCCCCAAGAGTCACCCCCTCTGCCCCAGAGGATCATCCAAAGGTTCCTGGAGCTCTGGCAGCCTTGGGGCTGTGCCCACTGCCCTGGGGAGCCTGCTCAGTGCCCACCACCCTCTGGGGG
>JAWWEW010000038.1:8560221-8575028 GCA_035583185.1 Anabacerthia variegaticeps | reverse complement strand
GGCCTTGGACACTTCCAGGGATGGGGCAGCCCCAGCTTCTCTGGGCACCCTGTGCCAGGGCCTGCCCACCCTCACAGCGAAGAATTTCTTCCTTGTATCCAACTCTCAATTTGAAGTCATTCCCCCTTGTTCTGTCACTGCAGTTCCTGATGAACAGCCCCTTTCCATCTTCCCTGCACACACTGGAAGGTGCTGAGGGGTCTCCACACAACCTTCTCTCCCCCACAGCCCCAACTTTCTCAGCCTGTCTCCATTGGGGAGGTTCTCTTGTCCCTTTGTCAGCCTCGTGTCCTCCTTTAGACTTGCTCCAAGCCCACAAGGGATCTTGAAGGGTTTGGTGCCCAACCTGCCCTCCTGACTCCTTGCACATACATGTGCCTCAAAAGGGTGTTTGTAATAATTGAACTAAACCACTCTGTGGCAGTTTCTCTCCAGTGAGCTCCATTGGGCAGTTTAACCACAAGCCCAGCTGTACTTTCAGTGCCAACTCACAGCCCTGCTGAGCTGCAAAACCTGCCTTAGAAAGACATGGGAGGGTGGACTATTTTTTTTTTTCTTTCTTTCTTTTAATTTATTTTAAGAGTGTTTGTTTTCTGTGTTTTAATTTTTTCCAGGAAGAGATAACAGAATCTCAGAACTGATGCACTCCAAACCCTTAAATGCTGGCACTGCTTATTAGCTGCTTGCTCAGTGGAGAATATTCTTCCTTATATAGGTCTTTCAGAAACTAGGTCAGAGGATTAACATGAGTACCGGGTGCTAAAAATCCTCTTTGACAGCCTGCCTTCCTTCATTATTTTCTCACTGTGCCCATTGCAGACCTGCCAGCTCCTCTGTTGGTTTCTCCTGTGGTCAGCAGTGATGACCACAAAAGGTTTCTCCACTCGGACCCTGCAAACACCCTTGGTTGGCCTGTTTGACTCCAACATCACTTGCCTTTGAGGAAGGAGAGGTTGTTTTCACAGAAATGTGGCAGTGCCACCCCAGCCCGGGTATTTGGGTGATTTGTCAGTGGAAAAACATTAGAACAGAGATGCCTTCATCCTCTGAAGGATGGCACACAGAGGGCACCTTGCCCACATTTTCGGGAGGGGCTGTTCCGAGAAGAGGGCAGTGGGCTGGATGCCAGGCTGGGTGCGAGGTGCTCACACAGCCATCCTGCTGAAAAGCTGCATCTGCTCGATGGGAGCTTCTAGGAAGTGCTGCAGGACTAATAACAATCGTAAGAACTCCAGCCTTCTGTGAAATGTTTGCCCTCCACACAAGCCCCTTGTGTCGATGCACGCTGTTGATGTGACACACAGGGTGGTGCTGACGGGGCATTTCTTGCCGTGCTGTTCACAGGAGATGGAGAGCACCTTCGTGGGAGGATCTTGGAGTCACAAATGGCCTGGGTTGGAAGGGACCTTAAAGGTCATCTCCTGACAGATCTGAATTATAGAAGGGCAGTTCCAAGGGCTGATGTGGCCACAGCTAACTCACAGACTCACAGACTTATTTGGGTTGGAAGAGACCTTAAAGATCACCCAGTGCCACCCCCTACTGTGGGCAGGGACACCTTCCACTAGCCCAGGTTGCTCCAAGTCCCATCCAACCTGGCCTTGGACACTCCCAGGGTTGGGGCAACCACAGCTTCTCTGGGCACCCTGTGCCAGGGCCTGCCCACCCTCCCAGGGTTAAATTCCTTCCCATTATCTAACCTAAATTTCCCCTTTCAGTGTGAAGCCATTCCCCTTGTCCTGTCACCACATGCTCATGTAAATAATCTCTCCAATATATGTATATCTCTATATAGACACATATCCCCACACACATCCACATGTGCAGATTTTAAAACTGTCATTATGAAACCACTTGTCTGAAAAAGCTGTTTTGCTTTGCAGTTGGAATAAAAGCCCCTTGCCAGCCATGTGTATACCTTCTGCTCTTTCTTCTCCAGGTCCATGGTCTAACAGGGTGTACCCACAAGTTGCCCACTTTTCATTTGGGCACTTGCTGCTCAGACAGCCCAGTGTGCCCATGATTTGCTTCCTGCTGTGCTCTGGTTCCAAACAGCCCAGCAGGGGCAGCTGCCTGGTTTTGTTGCCTTTGCGATGGAGCCCAGGGAGAATCCTCATTTTTCCTGGCTCCCATTTAGAGGAAAAGTTGGTCTCCTGTCTCAGAGGTGCCGTGTGTCTCCATTTTTGTTGTGCTCTGACATTCCCTGGGTAGCCACACAGGGAACCTGATCAGGTGGTGTTTACTCAGTGCTCAGCTGAGTCAAAGAAAACACATTCTCCAGCAGCCAGGCTGTCACAAAGCCTCCCAAATCATGGCTCTTTTGAGATGGGACGTTTGTTGAGAATTGCCAGACTGTAGCAAGGATAAAAGGCTCTAAGGGCACAGATTGTTAAAATTCTTCCCTGGGAGATGCAAAACTTTCCAGCTAGGAGTGTTCAAGCTGGAAGTACACAATTACTGCTCCTTGATTTGATTATGTTCAGCACCTGCTCAGGCCTGAGGCACAGGAAGCAAGCTCTGATCCGGGATGGATCCCTCCCAGGACACAGACACCTCTGTGGCTCTCCCTTTCTTTTCCACTTCTTTAATGTCCTTTGAAGCACATCAGTGAATGAACTGGTTGCTACAGAAATTAGAGGACTCCTACTCATAAACACAGCATAACTAGAAAGATAGTTATGCTTTTATGACACACTGGCAGAGGAGAGGAAGGGGGTGTCCATGAAAACCTTTGGCAGTGCTGGTTTGCAGTGTGGGGCTGAGGATGCCCCTGTGACATCCCAGTACCTGCTGCCACCTGAAACCTCAGCGGTTTCCTCTTGCTTTCTAGGCTGACATTTGTGCTGAGCTGGCAGAACTCTGGGGTCTGTGCACCAGTGATGGGTGCTGGTCACGGCCCCAAGCCTGTCTGAGCTCAAAAAGCATTTGGACAGCGCTCTGAGGGACAGGGTGGGGCTCTTGGGGTGTCTGTGCAGGGCCAGGGGTTGGACTGGATGATCCTTGTGGGTCCCTCCCAGCGGGTCTTCCATGATTCTATAATTCTATAAACATGGATGGTTTTTACCTCTCCATAGGCACACACAGCTATGATCCATCCATCCATCCATCCATCCATCCATCCATCCATCCATCCATCCATCCATCCATCCATCCATCCCACCTGTGGAAGTGCAGCCAACCCCCTGAAGGATGAAACCCTTTGGCAGCTCACAGAGTGCACCCCCTGCACTCAGGGCATCACTTAACCCCAGAGGCAGAAGGTTGGTGGGGTGCAGGATGTTAAGCCAGCCCAAAAAGCTACTGGGAAGAGCCTTGGTCCCTCCAAACCCCCAGCAGGTCACACAAGGCAGACAGGAAGGAAAACAAGCTAAAGAGGCTGCACTCTGCAGAGTGACCTGGGATGTGTCACCTGAAGTGACTTATTCCATCCTCCAGCACGTGGAGTTCCTGTCTGAATTCTTCCCTTGCTCTGAGGGCAGGATGGCACAGCTGGAGGGCACTTGTGCAGATGTGAACACACACACACACACACAAACACACAAACTCACACACACACAGACACACACACAAATACACACACACAAACACACACACACACACAAACACACACACACAGACACACACACAAATACACACACACACAAATACACACACACAAACACACACACACACACACAAACACACAAACACACACACACACAGACACACACACAAATACACACACAAATACACACACACAAACACACATACACACACACACACAAACACACACACAAAAACACACACACAGAGACACAAACACACATAGACACAAACACACACACATACACACACACACAGACACACACAAACACACACAGACACACACACACACAGACACACACACACACAAACACACACACACACACACACACAGAGACACAAACACACACCCCCACACACACAAACACACACACACAAATACACACACATGCATGCACACACACAAATACACACACACACAACACAGACAAACACACGCAAACACACACACACCCACACACACCCACAGCCACAGCCACACACACACTTGTGTCAGCACTGCTGTGGGTGGCAGCTGCACTCAGAGCAATCCTGTCTCCCTTCCCTGCTGTGATGTGGGAGCTGCACCACAGCCAAGCGCTGCTTTTCACTCCATGGCCAAGTGACATGAGAAGGGGTTGGCATGAGGGAGATGGTTTGGGCTGAAACACGGCTTAGAATTGAGGTTTGCTCAGGGACACTGAAATTTTGGTGGTTCAGAGGCCTTTACCCATTTCAGGGAGAAGAGTTCAGAGCAGTGGCTGGAGCTGTGAGGGCTTGGAAAGCCTTTTGGAGAGCAAAGACTGGGCTGGCTGGCTGCAATCATGGCAGTGACATCAGAGCATCCTTCCCCTCAAGCCTCCCAACAATCCATGCTCCCAAGTACAACCAAGGCTGTGAGACACTCACATAAAGGCTTTTAGAGGAGAGTCCTTAGGGCTGGTGTGACACTGGGAAAACGTGGAGCTGCCACCTGTCCAAGGGTCCAGTGAACTTCTTAATCTATAAAAATTGCAATTAATTTGAGTGCTGTGGCAGCGCTGCAGTGGGGTGTGTTATTTGCAGGCAGTCTGGTTACTGAAAGGTAGAAGATGCCCAAACCTTACACTAAAAACATGTAAAAATTGTCATCTCAGAGGGTTAATCTGAGTTTTACTGTTTATTTTCCAGGAGAAAGTCAAACGGTTCAAGACACAAACTAAGTCAGAATGTGATGGACTTTTAGTTCTGTTTTCAGTTTATCTCAGCCACTTACACTTCTTGGGTTGGTCATAATGGACTTGAATCATCTTCGTAGGGGCTGCTTGAGAATTTTCCTTTTAAACCTTGTTTTTTTCTAGGGAAGACAGCTTTTATTTATTTTATTTTTTTTTTGCAAGCAGCATCTTATTTCCATGAGCATCTTGTTAATAAAAAAGCCCCGACTCTGCCTAAAGCTGAGACTTTCACAATTGGTGTGATGACAAAGTGGAAATTATCTGAGACCAAATCTGAGTGCTTGTGCTCTCTAGTGACACAGGCAGGCATTTTATTTTCACTTGCACAAAACCCAGCCTTTTTCACATTATTTCTCCTCTCACTTTCACAGAATCACGGAAAGAGAAGGACAAGGCATGAAGTAAAGTAAAAGTAAAGAGGCAGAGGAAGGGAGGGAGGAAATGAGCACTCTGAGTCTGGAAAGTAGTTTCAGTTTAAGCCCCGGCCCAAATTTCAGGTTACTTGTTGCTTTTAACCCTTTCTACAACGATAAAGAAGGAGGATTTTTGGCAAGAGGAGCCACCAAAACGGGAGTGAAAGGAATCATCTGCACTAAACCCATCCTGGGTTGTTTTTTCCCTGCTAATCTGTCGATCTGTGCTGGTCTCTGTCTCTCTTTCCTCTTTGCAGCACACAATTTACGGTAAAAACACAGGAAGCTGAATGATTTCCTCTGAGGAAAGTACCTGACCAAGAGGTGAAGGAGCAAACCCATCAGGTCCTTTGACTTCAGCACTCCCCTTGCAGGGAAGGGCCCAGGCACAGAAGGTGTCTTGGAAAGAGCCACCTTTGGTTTGGCCAGGAGGTTTGCATTTTTCCTCCTTTGCCCAGGGAGCCCTGAATTTGGGGATAACAGCAGCTCGTAGTGACTGCTGCTCATTGTACACCAAAAAAACCCTCTTAACCACTGGGAGAAGTTGTCATTCTGTGTGATTTGGAGGCTCCTCTCTGTAGCCAGGTTGGCTCTGGGGAGCTGCAATGAGGGTGAGAAGGGGAGAAGGTGGGTTTTTAGCTCCTGCCTCTGTCAGGATTCCAAATCCATCCCTTCACAGACTTCCAAGAAGCCAAACTGGGGAAGCAAAACCTCAGCACCAAGGAGTGTGACCTGGGCCTCCTGCATTGCAAGACCCTTTTAAAAAGCTCAGCCCAAACTTTTGCAATTTCAGAGGTTTTGAAGAGGGACTTTTAACTTAAAAAAACCCCATCCTTCTCCTCACTTGCCACCTGAAAGGGCACAAGTGAGTAACTCTGCAGATATCATCTCAAGGACACCATGACTTGCCCACACTTTTACAGTGACTAAAGCTGAAGTGGATTTTTTTTAGCCTGTATGTGTATAACTGTAGGAGTGGGAGGCATGAAGGACAGACAGAAATTGTATAATTGGGTACAACATCAGCCTCTTGAATGATAATGCAACAACTTCCTCTGTCCAACTCCTACAACCTCCAGGAAACTTTCCTTTAGGTGACAGAGCTATCGAAATGCTCGTGTGTGGGGACATTTTCCTGCTCTGCCCTCCACTCAGGATGTCCTTTCCACCTGCCAAAAGCAGTGGGACTAATTCATTTTGCTGAAGGAACATGATTGATTCGAGCCCAGATGGAGACTCATTCTCAGCCTGGTGGAAATTCCTCACCAAGGCTGCAAGTCAAGTGCAAACTTCACCGTAGAATCATCAGGCTGTGTTGCAACTCCTAAAGTTCTTGGGCTGGAGCCAGGAATAGCTTGTGAGCAGCCAAGGGTGACCCAGAAAAGCAGAGCAGTTCTTACATCATCTTTTATTCTGTTTGCTTGCTTTTTTTTTTGACTGAGATTATCTTTGCCTCTCACCTAAACCAGCTCCTTCACCTCTCGCTTGAAGGTTCAGAAGTGTTTTTGCAGGGAGCCCTCCAAGAGTGAAGACCATCCTTGCAGCTTTGGCTGGTAATTTCGTGCCATGTCTTGCTGACAAACCACACCTCCTTGGTCAGGACTAACATATGTTGTACCCACTGAGCCCTGCTGGGGAAATCACCAAGGAAAAGGCACCTGAACAAATGGTGAAGGCAGGAGGGGGCCAGGACAGATGCTTTTCAAAGAAAATGCTCAACAAGGGATGTCCTCACCTGGGGCTCCAAAGCTGCTGAGGGGTTCATGTCTTCTTTATTTTAATTTTACATCATTTTCCCCTCTTCCCATAAAATACATTTAATCATTCTGTTGGATCATTGTTGTCAAACCCCTGTATTTGTAACTCTCTGGAGGTGTCTCCTTGAATTCCACTCTGCCTGTAGTTCCTGGGGGAGTGCTGAGATCCAGCAGCAACAATCCAAGCACCATCTGAGCAATCCCAGCTCTGTTCCAGAGCCCTGTGACATCTGTCCACACCCCTGGAAGGCAGGAGTGACAAGTGGCTGATGCCACCACCTTGCCATTTTCTGAGTGGGGGATCAAACTGCTGCTTATTGATGACACTTAAATATTTTTATTTATCTTTCCTTCCTTCAAGGTGTGACAAAGGTGTTCATCAGGTTTAACAAAAAGAGTACTAAGATGAAGAAGGAGGAGAAGAAGAAGGAGAAGGGAAAGGAGAAGAAGGAGAAGGAGGAGAAGAGAGCAAAAATAAAGAAAAAAGCACTGGTCCTTCAGATTTAACAGCCCTCAGAGTTAATGTGGCAGCTGCAAGAAGGTTTTCCCAGGCTTCACTTCTGGGTTCAGGTGGTGAAGACAGACCAAATGAGGGGCAGGAGCAGCCACTGGATCCCTCTCGACTCAATTTCTTGGTGTTCCTGCTCTTTAACCCCCAATTAAACCCAAAAGCTCTTACAGCAAAGCAAGTCACACTTGGAGTTTTGAATGAAGTAACATCCTTGTTTGGGGAAGATGGGAACCAGAAGGTGCCTTCTGCCACAAATCACTGCCATAATTGGGCTGCTGATTCACCACTGCAGGCTCAGACAGGATTCCTGGGCTTGTGGTTAAATTTAGCCCAGGACTAGGTGAGATCAGTTCTCCTGAATGGAATTGCATCAGCAGAAAAGCTGAGGGAGCTGCACCCAGAGATGGTGCAGCAGGGGAAGGTCTTCTCCTGGGGTCAAACCGAGATGACATCAAGGTATTTAAAGTGCCTGTGATGTCCCACCTCCCACTGGATGTCACTCACTCAGTGTGCCTGGATTTAGGAAAAACCACAGCAGTTAACAGTGTGAGCCTCCCAAAAAGCCACAGCATTTAATAACTTAAATCTTCCATCAGCTCCACCTTCAGTTCTCCAAAATTATCTGTCCAGCTGAGTTTTGCCTCACTCCTTTTAAGCATTCACTTCACCCAAACTTAAACAAGACATCCAAGCCTGAGATCTTGCCCAGACTGCAATAAGAGCAGGACAATGATAGGAAAAGATGCTTTCCATGTGCTTGTCTCCAAAATACCTTAGGAAGACAGCCCTAACCCCAGAGATCCCACTCGTGTCCCCAAACACCTCCTTCAGTGCCTTTGAGACCTGGAAACTCTGCCTAAACATTTTGAAGCCCTTCCTCTCCTGCCCCCTTGAGGTTCCCAAACTGCTTGGTCACGTTTGAGGATTAACAGCAGCACTAAGGTTTGGCAGGTTTATAAATAGATTTTAAAGCTGAGGGTGTTTTTAAACTCTTCTCACAAATTACAACGAGGAAAGAGGGGAGAGAGAACCCAGAAAGGGAATATCCCTCCCAGTAGCCCGTGGTGGAGCTCTTGGGACCAAGTCAAGCTCCTGTCAGCTCCAAGGGGTGTCTTGGCATGTCTTACTCCAAGGAGTTGCCAGTTCCTCGCTCCCAGTGGCAGTCATGACAAACACCAAAGAGGGCATCTGTCAGTGAGCAATTGCAGGAAATATCATCTTTCTCCTGTGCAGTGTTTGAGCCTTTCCTGGAGAGAGGTTCAAAGCTGAGCCCGTCTCCAGCAGCCCTTTGGAGCTGCCAAGGTCAATGACAGCACAGCCAGGGACAGGCAGCCTTGGGATGGTGCTGGGAATGAGGAAATAATGCCATAGTGTCAGTTCTTCCCCCAAATATCTGCAGACAGACTGCAGGAGCTTCCAAATGCCCAGTCACGCAGGTTTAGTGCCATTTTCTAAGAACTTGGAAAGAATCTGGAGGGTGGAGCGTGTTTCTTCCTCACTGGATTTGTTCTCTTTTAGGTTCCTATCATTTACTGTGATAAGCAGCAAAGAAGGGCTATTAATTATGGAGAATTAATTTAATTCAGTGCTGCATCTCACACCCTTGTTAGTGCTCTGAAAGGTCAAAGGAGACTCGTGTTTCCTGTGCAAACCAAACAATACTCAGCAGTGTAACTTCACTCGGGAGCGAGAGAAGAAATCCAAACTACATTGAATAATATTAATGAAGTTCCTCTTTGACTTTTGCTTTTGCTGTGACTCAGGCCCTGCTCCTGCAAGCCAAGATTTAACTTTTCCTTATGGGTATCCTGGCGACGTTCCCGCTGTGTGGCCATGGGGTGATGCTTTACTAAATCCAGATATCTGTGCTGACAAAGAGAGCAGTGAGGAGGCTCAGAGTGCTGGGAGTGACCCCACGAGGAGGGAGAGGTGAGGAATGGCAGTGTCTGCAGTGCTGCTGTAGAGCCAGGGTTTCCAAGAGCTGCCACAGCAGGCACAGCAAGGCACACGGACTCCTTGTGCCATCTGCTGGCAGCCAGGCTTGGGATAGAGGAGGAGAGAGCAGGGCTGCCAAGGCGTGCTGGAAGAGTCACTGGATGAGCAGATGAATTCCAGTGTTTTCCTAGTTCTTTTAGGAACTTCTCTCACTTCCCCAGACAGGCATTGCCTGCTCTCAGAGGGGAAATCCTCTGCTCCATCCCTGTGTGTCTCTCCACCCTCCCAGGGAAGGATTTCTCCCCAATATCCCATGTAACCCTGCCCTCTGGCAGTGGGAAGCCATCCACCCTTGTCCTGTCCCTCCATCCCTTGTCCCCAGTCCCTCTCCAGCTCTCCTGGAGCCCCTTTAGGCACTGGAAGGGGCTCTCAGGTGTCCCTGGAGCCTTCTCTTCTCCAGGTGGACACTCACAGCTCTCCCAGCCTGGCTCCAGAGCAGGGGGGCTCCAGCCCTGGGATCAGCTTAGTGGCCTTCCCTGGACCCTTCCAACCCTCCCCAAGGGCTCAGCTACAGCTCAGAAATGCAACGATGGATGGATTGCCATTAAAAATAACAACAATATTAAACCAAAAAGTATAAATTTGGAAGATTAGACCTAAGGATGAAAGGAAATGATTTCCTCCCTCCTTCCTTTCCCCCCTCCTGGTTTTGAAGGTTATTAGTGCTATTTCCCATGCACACACAGGTTTTACACCCTCTTTCAAATCAACAATACCTCAGTTAATATCTACCACTTCACTCCTGAAAGCTCCTGCTTTCCCAGTCACCTCCCAGTGACCACCGAGGAGGGGACAGAAACATGTAATGTGTTTGGCAACCTCGAAGGAGGGCAGAGAGACTGGATTAAAACAAAAGATCTTTTATTGTCTTCAGCTGAAGAGAGTGATACAGAGGAACTACACATATTTTCATTCATATAAAAAAAAAAAAAAAAGAGAGAGCCCTTTATTTACACGAGTGTTCAAAGCTGCCAATGGTTCCTAACAACACCTCGGCATTCTCTTTGCATTTGTTAGTTATTCCCACCTAGATGGAGCAAACATTGGTCAGTAACACTTAAGAAAACACGTAAGAAGCTTTTGGGCAGGAGAAAAAACAGAATCATGTTTGGAAAGAAACCAAATCCTTACGGGCATTTCACTGGAACAAACCCACCAAAATACTTACAACCAGTCACTGACTAAAGGAACAGTTTCAGTAGGGGCTCAGCAGCCTTATCATTCTCAGCCTGTCTTTTATTCCCCCATCTAAGGAAATATATCCTGGACATGCACAAACTCAACAGGTATGAAAAAAAAAGGTAGAGATTTATTTAATTGTGCTTTTATTTATAAAAAAAAAAAAATTACAATCAGACACTGTCCTGCTGTGTTTCTGAAAGCATGGTTCTCTTCAAACTGACAAAAATGTAGCTTATTATTATTATCATTATTATTATTATTATTACTTTGTCTTTATATTAATAATATTAATCTTATACTTAAGTTTAAAAACATCCTGCTTTCCCTTCCCATCCCCTCCTTCCCTGTGGTACTTGATATATATATATATATATATATATATAAAGCCTTTCAAACAACTGATGAATTTCAATTCCGACTAATAATAATAATAATGATAATCAACCTTACACATTTCTGTGTGGAAAATATGGCTGGTTCTAAAACAAACTACCGAAGTACAAAGCTGTTCTCCCTCCCCTCCCCTGGGCCACCCAAGAGATGCTCAGAACGTGGAAGAACTTGAGCCCAGATCCTTGCTGGGAAAAGAATCCAAACGGAATAACACAACATCCAACCCCTTGAGATCGTTGTCTTTGGTGTGGAGGACGTTCCTGGTGGGCAGCTGGAGCTGCTCTGCTGGAAACGCTGGGGGATTTAAGGCTTTTTACTTCGTTGGGAATGCTGCAAAGCCTCTGCCGGGCCCCGGGGCAGCGATGCTTTGGTACGAGTACCAGCCCCCTGACAGCCACCCCAGCCGTGCCAGAGGATCTCCCATGTCCCCACACCCCCCTGTCCATGCCCCCCTCACCCTGCCCGCAGCCCCCTCCCCACCCCGGGGCTCTACGCTCGCTTCCGTCGCCCCTCCAGGTTTCGGAAGCTGGAGGGTCTCAGCTTCATCTCTGCAAACTGGATGGAATACTCGTGGCCCTTCCAGTGGAACCAGTTGACCCCCTGAAAGGGGAGAAAAATGAGGTTACATGCTCGCTCCTCCTGCTGTCAGACTGTGCTGCTCTCCTTTCAGAGTGAGGGTGTTCTCTGATTTGGGTGCAGAGGCACAACAGGGTGGAGGGGCTTTGGGAAGCAACAGGGAATGTACAACCTGTACAGACACAACCACAGGTTGTCACAGGATCATGGAAACACAGTATGGTTTGAGTGGGAAGGGACCTTAAAGATCATCTCATTCCACCCCCTGCCATGGGCAGGGACACCTTCCACCAGCCCAGGGTGCTCCAAGCCCCGTCCAACCTGGCCTTGGACACTCCCAGGGATGGGGCAGCCCCAGCTTCCCTGGGCACCCTGTGCCAGGGCCAGCCCACCCTCCCAGGGAAGGATTTCTTCCCAATATCCAATCTAAACCTGCTCTCTGCCAGTTTGAAACCATCATCCCTTGTCCTGTCACTCCAGACCCTTGGAAATAGTCTCTCTCCATCTTTCCTACCAGCTTCCTTCAGGTCCTGGAAGGTCACAAATGGGTCACCCTGATGCTTCTCCTAGCCAGGCTGAACAATCCCAGCTCTCCCATCCTTCCCTCCCAGCAGAGCTGCTCCATCCTCTGACCATCCTGGTGCCTCCTCTGGACTCTCCAGCAGCTCCATGTCCTTATGGTGGAGCCCCCAGGGCTGGAGCAGCTCTGCAGGGGGGTCTCACCTGAGGGGGCAGAGGGGCAGAATCCCCCCCTGTCCTGCTGCCCACGCTGTGGGACCAGCCCAGGGCAGGGGGGGTTCTGGGCTGGGTCATGTCCAGCCTCTCCCCCACCAGCCCCCCCAGGTCCTTCTCCCAGGGCTGCTCCATCTGCTCCTCCCCAGCCTGGATTGGGAACAGGGGCTGCTCTGACCCAGGTGCAGCACCTTGGGCTTGGTCTTGTTAAACCTGTGCCCCTCAGAGTTTGTTTCACGTGTTGATAACTACAATTGCTCCCTACACATTTGGGATATTTTGTGATGTATTTCTCTCTGATCCTGGAGTGAGGGCTGGGTCAATGCTCTGATGTCTGGCTGGCTGAACCATCAGACAGATCAATAACTGCAATTCCCCTTCTTCTCAAGCCTTCCAGAAAACTCTTCCAACCCCCAACTCACCTGACTGTGGCTGTTGTCCCCATATCTGCCCATCAGATTGACTCGGTGGCAGTTCTTGTACCAGAAAGCACCTTTGTATGACAAAGCACAGTTGGTGATGGCAGAATCATTGTCCTTGTCAAAGGTGGAGAAGGACCTTCCGTTATGGTATGTCATGGAGTCACCTGGATGGGGGGGACAAAAGAAAGATCAGCATCAGTGATTTTCCTAGTACAGATTTCATGGGAATGTCCCTCCTGCAGCAAATGCTTGGACTGTGCCATGCACTGCCTAAAACCTGGCTGTGTCTCCAAGGGCTTAAAACTTGACTTCTTTAAATACAGAAGGAAATATACAATTTTTGTTGTTGCAGGCAAGTCAAAATATTTTCCGTGTGGTTTCTAACCCCCAACATATCAAGTGGGGGTGTTATTTTATACAATTCAATTTCTGCCCTTCTTGCTGAAAGCTGGATTTTGGCCCTGTACAGTGTGGACAAACCAAGGCCAAAGAGATGTTCCCAAGGAGAGAATCAAGACCCAAAATTTCCACACTGATTAAATCCCACTAGATGTAACAGCTACCACCAACCTGTCCCAGTGTATTTGCTTTAAATCATGGAATCCTGGAATGGTTTGAGTGGGAAGGGACCTTAAAGAGCATCTCATTCCAACCCCTGCCATGGGCAGGGACACCTTCCACTAGCCCAGGGTGCTCCAAGCTGGCCTTGGACACTTTCAGGGATGGGACAGCCACAGCTTCTCTGGGCACCCTGTGCCAGGGCCTGCCCACCCTCCCAGAGGAGAATTTCTCCCCATTATCCAGTGTAAACTAAATAGACATTAATTCCATCACTGCTGCATATCATTTGTACCTCTGTAATCTGTGCATAACGTTCATGTGCTGGTCACAGGGCAGAGCCCCCACATGAACCTCTGGTCTGGTTTAGGCACCAGCAGCGTGAAATTATCTCCTTTTAAGACAGGTTGTGAAACTGGATTTATGCCTTAATCCTCTGAAACCCCGAAGAGGACTCAATAAGGGCTGCAGGGTTTGCCCCAGTATGATTACAAAAGGCAGCTGATTTGTTCAGCAAGATTATAAATCATGTTACAGCAGGACTTTGCTGCAAATTCTCCTGGCAAGCAATGAGGCTGTGCCAAGCTATTATTAGCTGTATAAATGACAGTCAAGATTGGCCAAATGAGATATACTGTGGTTTAATATACTTGTTTAAATCCTGTCACAAGCAGGCCATGAAATGTGGCACCGAAACGACGGGAGGATTTAAAATGGAAACATAAAATACATTGATGTGTTGCTATTTTGGAACACAACACAGGAGAGGTGACACCGATCAGCACTCCCAGAGTTCCCTTGAGCCAGTGGGAAGGAAATCAGAAATGAGAAGGCAAAAGATGAGTAAGATGAGTGTTTGCTCTCACCTGCTGTGCCACTGTAGCCATCCACCCTGAGCCGGTACCTGCTCTTGGCATCCCCCACGCTGAACCTGTCATAGACAGCGTGGGCCATGTCCCCCTTGTCCCTCAGATCCACACGCAGCTCGTACTGCCCCTGAGAGGTGATTTTGTGCAGGTTCTCCAGACCTGTGGGCAAAAGGAGCAGTTTGTTTGTCTCCCTGGATTTGTTTCCCTGCCATCCTCTCACCCCACAGAGGTCAGAGTGGGCTGTGGAAATGAAGCAGGTGAGGACTGAACTTTGGGCACCGAGGAGGAAAGTTCAGCCATAGGGTGGTGGCAGCACAGCAGCAAATAAATAACCCCAGGCTGACTGAGAGGGCTCTTCCCTTGCAACCACAGGAGCAGGAAACCCATTGGGAAAAGCAGCCAAAGTTGTGCTGTGTGATCATCACTGTCTTTCATTGGCAAGTGAATAAAATGCACCATCACCTTTAAAAATGGGGGGTGTTTACTTCTATTTCCCAAAATGTGAGGGTCTTTACTTCTATTTCCCAAAATGTCAAGCTTTTACTTCTATTTTCCTAAATGTAGGTTTTCTACATCTATTATCCCTGCTTGGCTTTTCTGAATCCAAAGCTTTTGTTGCTG
>JAWWEW010000038.1:8506657-8560121 GCA_035583185.1 Anabacerthia variegaticeps | reverse complement strand
TTCTATTTTCCTAAATGTAGGTTTTCTACATCTATTATCCCTGCTTGGCTTTTCTGAATCCAAAGCTTTTGTTGCTGAGGGTGTCCCAGGGGCACAGGAGGAAGGGCTGCAGTTGTTTCTCAGGTTACCTCTGACTTCTTCCAGAGCACCATGAGCATCAGGTGGGTACCCTTGGTGACCCAAACGTGACATCCAGGAACTGCAGTGGCAGGGTCAGGTTCTGACCTGGCCATTTCAGTCTCTCTCACAGAGGGTATCCCTGCCCTCCTTCACCCAGACCACATTCCCCTTTACAAACACTCTTGCCAACTAAATAGAAGCTTCTAAGTGGTTCCTAATCTTTTGGGCTGTCTTCACATTTTCTTTCATCAAAAGAGACAAATTCTTGCCACTTACCTATCCAGAATTCATCGTTAGGATCTCCAAAACCTGCCACATAAGTTTTCCAGTTCCTGTAGAAATCCTCCTTTCCGTTCTGACGTCTCAGGAACACCTACAAGCCCACAGGCAACAAGTGTCATGGACAGAGGGGACAAGCACTGAGGGCTTTTACAGACCCCAAGCTTCACTCTCCTGCTCCTGTCTTTACCACCCAGAGTCTCACTTAATTACTTAATTGTGCCCAGACTGCTGGAGGCTCCTTGCTTTTTTTAAGTCTGCTTTCTCTGTTGGGTTCCCAGGTTTCTCTGCCTGATGAGACCTTTCAGTTCCTGCCCTCAGACTTTCTAACAAACCCCTTTTCATTCTGTATTTCCCGGCCAAGGATTTCTCCATCCCCTCTCCCCTATCCATGCATTTCTCCAGCTCTTTCTTTTTCTGTGCCTTGGATCCCTCTGCCATGTTCAGGTTTGAGGATGCCAGTCCACAGAGCTGGCATTTGTTGTCTGGTGTCCCTTGTACAGTGGCCTGGCAAGTCTGGTTGGCCACCACTCCATGTGGCTGCTGAATAAAGGCTTTTCCTGGCCTGTGCTTTAACCTCCTTCACTCTTTCATTCAGAGTCAGTCCACCCTCCCCTGCCCTTGTGAACTATTTAGAAGGTGTGTATCAATCTAAGATGGTCATTTCAGCAGCCCTGATGTGACCCATCCTTTGGAGACAACTCCTCCAACTACAGAAACCCTTGCTTTAGGCACATGGAATAAAATACCCCAAATCTATAGACAAGTCAGCCCTACTCTGATAAAATAAACACTCTGAGGGATGGCAGAGATGATCAAGGGTGAGACCTGCTGCCCCTCTCCCCAGTACTCACGATCCATCCGCCCCCATCCTCGCCCATGTCACAGAAGACTTGCAGGGGCTGAGCCTTGTCCCCGTTCAGGTAAATCGTGTAGAGCCCAGAGGTGCCTTCTCCGTTGAGGAGAGCCTGGGAGCAGTCCTTGGGGTAAGGGTAGAGCAGCCCAGCTGCACACACAGGGAAAGAGAGAGCAGGCCTTAAGGAATCAGCAATTAAGAGGAATTTGTTAAACACGATGGCTCAGGAGAGTCCACTGTGGGTCAGCAGCACAACCAAGCACTGGGGTTTGGAGGGCTCTCTGCAGGGAGCTCACTCAGTGCTTCCCTCCCACCAAATAGCCTATAAATACATTTTTAAAGCCAGCCTTAAGCATCTGGCACTGTATTCACATAGGTGAAGGTGCCCTGTTCCATCTCTGCTCATGGCCAGTTTGCCAAACACCCCCTAAATACCCCCAGATTTATTTCTGGCTGGAGGTGGGAGCCTTTTGGTGGAGCTCATCCCACTCTACACAACGACTGAGCAGACCTGGGCTGTGTGACTTCTCTTAGCACCTCTGGAAGTCCTTGGGTGCAGCTGGGACGAGCAGCAGCAGGGGGAATGGGAATGGTCCTGCTGGGCCAGAAAGGCTGGAAACTGTGCAAAGTGAGACAAATGACAGGCAGAGTGTCACAGCTAACACTGAGCGAGTCCTTTTTGTCCACGCCAGCCGTGGGGTGACCTCCAGAGGAGCCCATTTATTCTTGCAGGCAGCTCAGTGCAGAGCTGTCCTCTCAGGGGTGGGGAGGACGTGCTGGGTGGCTTTGAGCCAGCCCATCCCAGAGAAAGGAGGAGAAGCTGCCCAAAAATTCATCTCCTCAGACCAAGGACCAGATTTTTGTGTGTGTGTGTTCGTGCTTTGCCTCATTTCAACCCAAAATTTCACGCCCAGAGGGTCAGCTGGGTTTTAAAGAGCTCCTCTGGGATATTTGAGATGGGAAAAGGTGGGATGTCTCATTAGAGAAGGTTCTGGAGGTCCTTACTTGTGGTGAGCACGGTCTGGATGGTTTTGCTCCTCAGGGACCCACTCAGGGCTTGGAGTTTCACGGTGTAGTGGCTGGATGGGCTCAGGTCTGCCAGGCTGTAGGAGGTGGTCTCGGGGGTCAGGATGAGTTCCTGGGCACAGAAATCCCAGGGGAAAAATCTGAGTTATGTATTTTAGTGCTAAAATATGTTTTTATATACCTTATAGATAAAAATAATGTTGTGTATATTTATAGAAATTGTGTTTGTAAAAATATACAGCACTCTATATCCTATAGCTATATCCTATCATATTATTTATAATTATGTTATTTTTATAATATCATTTTACATTATCTCTTCTATATAAGTATTTAATATTATTTATATATTAAACATGCAATATCATTACAGAATATTATATTATGAATTTCCATATTATTCAATATTATGAAATATTTTATATTATTATATTTTGTATATATATATATATTACACATAAAATATATATTGTAACCAAAATAAATCTTTTATATATATTTTATACATAGAAAAAATATATTTTAGTAATCAAAATATATCTTTTCTATATATTTTAAATATAAAAATATATATATTTTAGTAACCAAAAGAAATCTTTTCTCTATATTTTTATATGTAGAAAATATATATTTAAGGACCCAAAATAGATCTTTTCTATAAATTTTATATATAGAAAGTATACACTTTAGGAACCAAAATAGATCTTTACATATTTTAGTAACAGAAACAGTTACATATTTTAGTCCATCACACCATTTTTTGTGCTAATTATTGATGGTATTTTTGGCCATCTCGATTAATTAACACAAAACTATTCCTCCAAGATTTTTCCCAAGCTAACCTTCTCTAAAAGTCCAGTAAAAGCTTTCTGGAAATGAGTCATTTCCATCCTAATGTACAAGTTGTGTGGTTTAAAAGCAAGGCAGCAGAAATGTTTACATGCCCATTGTGGAATTCCTAAAAATTGGGAAAAATCATTATAGGACATGGCAATGTCACCCTCCAGACTCCAAAAGGCTGTTTCCCTGTGACAGTGAGACCCGGATTTTCAGTGTCCTTAGGGAATTTGCCTCCCTGACAATCAGAACCCTCCGTGATGTTCCAGGCTGGGCATCCCAAATTGGCTTTGGTGGTGTTGGAATTCACCTGATTCATTTTTAGGCACTTGGTGCAATCTAATTGTTCATTATAGGATAAAACTCCTGGAGGACAAGAGGGGCTTCCAAAGGTCACCCCATTGCACAGGGATGGGCTCTCCTGAGTTTGGAAAGGGCAATCCCATCCTTTGGGGTGTGTGGGAGTTTATTCCATGAGAGAGGTTTGGAACAAGGGAAAACACTCGTGCTTTTCTCTGTGTCGTGGAGGGTGGGAGGTCAAAATCCAGGCTGTTTCAGGGACTAATGTGGGAAGCTACTCCAGCAAGTCTGCAATGCATTAGTGCCCAGTGTGGCACTGAAACAGGTAAATAGCATTTTTAATTTAATCACGTTTAATTTAAGGCACAGGATTACACTCTGCATCTCTGCTGCCCAGTTTTGAGGCACAACCCCTGTACCTTCACTCTGCCATCGAGGGACTCGTAGATGAGGAGATACTCCGTGACTGGAGCACGGGGAGCCCTCCAAGAGATCACGGCTGTTTCTGACTGGACCTCAGTGGCACTTAAATCCCTCGGGGCATCCAGTCCTGGGGGACACACAGAGCGATTACAGTCACATCTACAACGAGCTGAACACACTTATGGGCAGCTTATTGAAACAGGCCAGGAAAGCAAACCTGGTCTCCCCAGAAATTTGAAAATAAAACCCCTTTCAAGCTAAGGTTTGGCATTAAAAAGTGATTTCCCCATTGGGAGTTTGAATATAAAGGTGTTTACTTTTTCTAAGTTAAAATATTGGCTTTTCCCAGGCCTTTTAGTTTATAAGCAGTTGCACTGAAGGCTCTTTTGAAACAAAGTTGTGCATTTCATTATTTCACACAGGAAGACCAATTGATGTTTATATATAAATTTATACTTATATAAATAAATATGTGTTTTATACAAATGAATGTATTTTATAGAAATAAATATATTTACATAATGTATTATATGAACATATGTTATCTTATATATAATATATTTTATATAAATATAAAATATAATAAAATAAAACTTTGCTTCCAATGATGCCTCTTTTGAATAGGAAAACTTCTCCTCCTTGGTTTGGCTGCACCTTCCCTTCTCCACTGGACTGGTGTGGCTCAGCCCTTGGCTCTCGAGTTAACGCCCTGGGACAAGCCAAGCACAGTCAGGAAAAGCAGAAATGTCCGTAATTTCACTGATTCTTATGGAAATCCATAAACATGGGAATAACTGGGCACCTTCAGCATTGGCACCCCAACAGCAGCCCCTGAAGAGCTGCTGCTTTGTGTGAGAATCCACGGAACTGGAGACAGGAAACCCCCTCCAGGCTTCCCCCAGAGGAAACATTCCAGTTTGCAGGAAAACCCCCATAATGTGCTTTATGGAAGCAGAGGCAGGAGGGCCAGCAGAGGAGGCAGCTCTGCCCACAGTGGGTGGGACACAGCACCTGTAGTGAAGTGGGTGGAGAGGGTCTCGCTCCTCTGCGTGTCCTTCAGCGCGTGGACGCGCAGCGTGTACTCCGTGGCAGGTTGGAGACCCTTCAGGTCGTACTCCACAGTGTTCCCTGAGACCATCTGAGTGACTTCTGGCTCTAAGAAATAAAACCCACAGAGGAGATGAAAATGAGAAGAGACACCAGCACCGTTCAGCCATGCCATGCCTTGCTCAAGTCCCCGCTCCACTCACTGATTCATTTTTTTCACTACTCTGATGTGAGTGCAAAGTAATAAAATCCCAGAGCCCAACTCTGCTGACTGAACCACCACTAGAGCCCTTTATCCAGAAGTGTGAGCACTCTCTAGTGTTCACAGGAATTATAACACCACCTCTGCTAGCCAAGAATCTCACTCAGCTCTGCTCGTGCCTCAACTGAGGCTGCTTAACTAAAATGAGTGGTTTTCAAACGCTTCCAGCCAGGCAACTCCCCCAAACTACAGCCCCAAGGCTGCCAGAGCTCCAGGAGGGTTTGGACAACACTCAGAGGGACAGGATGGGATAACTGGGATGTCTGTGCAGGATTGATGGGCTTTGTGGGTCCTGAGCACCCCTGAGGAGCTGTAACCCTCCATCCCAACTCTTCTCACCTTCTTCAGAACCGTAGGACACCACGTAATTATCCACAGCAGCAATTGCTGGCTGCCAGGTAGCCAGAGCCTCAGAGTCAGTGATGTTCACCACCACCAGGCCTGAGGGGCTGTCCAGAGCTGCAAATAGAAACACATTGGAAGAATCTGACAAATATTCTCGACTCTGCTGTAAATATATGACAGCAAATGCCTCGGTGCAGCTTTTATGATCCCCTTTGGGATTGTGGAGCGCCGCAGCAAAGACGTCAGTGCCTATAAAGAGACACCAAAATCCTCCACTGGAAAGGGAGGTCAGTGCTTGGAGAGATGAAACACTGGGAACAGACAGAACCAACCACGTCCTCAGATCAGGCTCAACACCATCAATCTCTGTCAGAGCTGACATGTTTCTCTCAACAGCCTCAAATCTGGGTTGTTTTTGGAGCAAACTCAGGAGACAGAGCTGGGAAAATTAACTAAAGTGACAGCAACTGATAGCCACTGTGACCTTCCAGCAGCTTGCCCTGCAAGTTTGAAACAAATCAATCCCACAGCCAGCCAACCATCCAAAACCCCCCCATGTCGTGCCCTGCCTCTTCGTAGGACTCTATTTTTCACATGGGTGTGTGCTCTCCCTGAATTAGGATGGATCTCTGTCTCCAGTACACCTGGAAGGGGCTATAAATCTCCTGGTTTACCCACTACTCATGGTCTTGCTCCTTGTCTCAGTTCTCTGGATGCCTGTTAGCCCCCAAAAAAGAAAGAATGAATGGTGCACAGAGGGGTCAGCAGGAGCAGAGTGGACACTCATTTCCTGCAGGGATATTTAAAGCTTCATTGAAATAAAAACAGGAGAGAGAATGTTTTTATGCTTAGAACAGTCTGGACCTTGGGAGACGTGGAGTTTGTCTCCAGAACAGAAAGTGAACTGCTCAGCTGAGCTGGACCTTTGCTCCCTCATCTCAAAATGGCATTAATTAAACTCCTGGGTTCTTTTTCTGATTAATTAGGACTGTAAATACATGAATTTTCTCTGTCTCACAAGTTGGTTTAGCCCTTAGGATATGGAGACTGATCAAAGTTACAAGTTCTACACTCATTTAAAATACAAAGACACAAAGAGGGAGTGGGCAAAAAGCTTCCTAGGGTTTGTGTGGACAACAAAAACGAGATCTCAGTGGGTCTGCAGGTTTGAAAACCCTTTCCTCTTTCTCTATTACCTGTTTTCAGAATGCCAGAGACGGGTTCACTTTCTTCAAAGCCTTTCACAGAGATGATGCTGACATTGTAGTCTACGCCTGGGACTAACTTCACCAGCTTGGTCCTTGTCTTGCTTCCATCGACTGTAACAACATTTGGAGTTCCTGGGAAGAGGCCAAATGCCAAGGGATTAGTGACACAACCAGTAAGTACTTGAAGGATGTGTTCCTAGTTAGAGACATGATGACTTTGTACAGGAGGAGGTGACTTCTCCCAGTTGGCTCCAATCACTGATGTCAAAGGGCAGCCTCAAGGAAAATGATGCACCCAAATCTAAGACATTGGTTTGTGTTCACTAAGAGAAAATGAACATCTCTAGAGGAAGGTGTCCCTGCCCATGGCAGGGGGTTGAATGACATGAGCTTTAAAGTCCCTTCCAGCCCAAACCAGTCTGGGATTCCAGGATTTCTGTTCACAAAAATGTAACTTCACAACAAGGTGTAAGGTGCAAACACGGCACTCTCTGCATGGGAGCTCAAACACCTTCAAGGACAGGACTTGCACTTTGGGTCTGAGAAGGGATGGAAGTTTGTCCTTCACCCACCTCCTTTCAAATAAAGACACAGTACATATTATTTTAAGAGGTGCTGCATGTGTGGCAGAGAACTCAGGACAGTTTTTCACTTCACATTCTGGGTATATTCCAGGGAAGCACTTAGACAAGTGCCTAACTTTATGGCTGCGGATTCCTTTTCTTCTATGGGACCAGTAAATATTTAAAGTTACTCATGTGCTTACAGCCTGTATTGTCTAAAGGCCTAAATCATTAATTGTCTTTGGTTTCTGGTCCTGACATCTTTAGTGTTTGTTCTTTAGCCGTTTCCCTTCAAAGATGTCCCCAAATTATGCTAAAATCTTTTAAGCATAGGAAGTTTTTAAGTTGAACACTAAACCAGAGCTGTAATTGGTGAAATGAGACAATCCTGAGGAGTACTAAGTAAAATCATTGCACTGAAAAACTATTTTAACCATGGATTACAATTTTTATTTCCAAGGGCTGTCTTTTCCAATATGTTTAGCTCATAAAGAGCCTACCAAATAATGAGAGAGTTTGGAAAGAGGAGGAGGCTCAGAGGGAGACTTTAGGAGTGCAACCATCCCAGCATCTCCCTCTGAGCTCCCTTACAAGTCTTGTCCACGAGGTGTGGACACTGTTCACACAGAGCTTGGCTACACACCCACGTTCCTGGTGTGATGCTGTAAGACCATGTGGGAGCTGCACAGAGAGAGGGGTGTGGGCACAGCAAACCCTTCCTGCCTCCCTGTCCCCCCTGGCCTGACTCACCTCCCGTGACAGGCACGTAGGAGATCCTGAAGTTGTCCACGCGGCTGCGGGGAGGGGTCCAGCTCACTGTGGCAGCATTTTCCGTGATGTCAGAGAAAGAAATTCCCTTGGGAGATCCAACAACTGCCAGCAGACAACACACCACATGGAAGGAAAAGGTAAATCATTGGTTTAGCCGTCCTTGGTGCTGGAACACTGATTTGTCTTATCCTGCTATCCCAAGAGCTGATGTTCTCAAAGTTCTCTCCTAAACAACATGCAGGGAGCACCAAACTCTTAATGGTTTTATTACCATTCATTTAGCAACAACCTCTTTGATCTAAACTTTCCTTCTTCAGGACCACAGCTTAAAAATACAGCAGGTACCTTCATAGAATTAGCTGAGATTTCAGTGTTACAGAAAAGCTTGGAGGAACACACACAGAAATGCCATTCTATTACCCAGGAAATGCTGTGTTTAATATTTCTACCTCATTTCACTTGGATGTTTTTTAGACTTTCCACTGAGTCACAGAGCCTTCTATGACACCCAGCAACACCAGCCCCCAACAGTGGACAGATCTCTCTTTCTGAGATAAAGTTTCTACTACAGGATGCTTGAAGGACACCTGGACTGAGATGTGGGAGCCCATCAAGGCTCCTCTCAGGCACCGACGGCCTGGAACTTCTGGTGGCTTCAAACTAGAAGCAGCAAGAGTTTCTTCTTGGCTTCTGTCTCTGAGCACATGATTTTTGTTGGGTACCTTCAAGCACATCCATCCTGAGGACATCCAGGTACAACCACCCTGAGGAAGGCACTTGTGGCTCCACTGCAGCTCTTTGTCCTTTCCCTGTCTCAACCTGAGCATTGCATTTGTCCATATAAATTAGCTTGGTAATGGCAAACAAAGCCAAAATTTTGCCAAAATGACCCAAACTTAAGATGAACTGACATGTATCTGAAATATTCCAGTCTGATGGTTAGTAAAACTCCTGCAAAAGAAGTGTGGCTTTTGGAAGGTTGTGGTGGAGAGACCTGCCACTCCAAGGTTGACATTGAGCATCTCACTTCCAAACTTTCCAGCTTTTTGGCTGTAACCAAAACATCCCTGATGTGCTAAAGAAACAGCACACACAGGGCAGGCCATTAGCACAAAGAGGAGAGATACCAAACATCAGCCACAGTGAGAGGAGTGGAGACAGGCTGAGGGCAGGAGAAGGGGGGCAAGAGGAGAAAAAAAAAGGGGCTGTGCTTGAAATAGCTTGGAAAGAACGTGTCTGTGGGAGAGAAGTCAGAGGGCTGTTTGTTCCATGTGTCCCCAAAGCTGCAGCAGCCTTGCACTAAATCAACTGAAAGGCAGGGAAAGGAAAACAACTGAGCTCTCCAGAGAAATGTAAATTATTTCTCTGGAGCTCACCAGACATGTTGGGTTCGTGGGGTTTCCTCATGTGGAAAAGCCAAGGAAAGAAAAGTATTAAAGATAACAAAGCAAGGTGGGGATGAAAAGCTCTGTGGTGCACAAAGTTGCTGCTGATTTAGGGACAGTCTGAATGAAACTGAAGAGCACAAAATAAAACTGGGAAAGAGAGAAAAGTGAAAGCCACATTTTGCTTCACATTAGAGGTGCCTTGAGTGGCTGAAGTGCTCTTTGGAGACTAAAGAGATCGACCAGCACTTGATTTTCATACACATGGGGAATTTCAGCCTTTCCCAGAAAATAAAATAACCCATCCATCCCACTTGGATTCTTCTGGGCACATTTCCAAGAGCCTCATGCTTGTTTTCTGTACCAGGTGAACTGCACAGCAAACAGTGGTAAGAAGAGCTTTGCTACAGGAGTTTTCCACATGCCCAGGTACCCCAGCAACTGCAGCAACTTTCCTGGGAGAGAACCTGGCAAAACAAAGGTATAATGGACCAGCAGAGCATCAGTCCTGGAGTGAAACCCAGAGATGTAAGAGGTTTGGACCTTTGAGCACAGGGAAATTAAAAAGGAGCAGAGCAAATCATCCTCCTGAGCTTCCTGAAAGCCAAAATTAAGCAGGCATAGAAAACAACCAATGTGCTTCTGACTTGCCATTCCTAATGAACCTCAGCTCGTCTGTTGGGCAGGCACAGGTAATTAATTGCCTTCCTCCTCCAGCATCATTCTCCAAGAGCTCTATGAGGGACAGAACCCTCCCTATGAGGCTGCTGAAGCTCCCATGATACCAGAGAGGCTGCTGTTCATTAGGGGTGGTTTTAGCTAATTGTTCTTTCATTCCTAACAAACCAGAGGAGTGTGTTCACTGGCTTTCTTCTCCTGAGCAGCAGGTTGCATTTATCATGTACAAAGAGCATGTGGAGGATTTTGGGATCATCTCAGAGGGAAAATGCTGTCACAGTGTGGCAGAGCATCACTAGAAGAAGAGGGAAGTAGCATCAGGAGACCCACAGGGGACATGAGGTGTCCCATAGCTGAGGTCTCCTGGTGGGGGCTGTGATGAATGTTATAGATACATTTATAGATGAATTTTATAGATACACCAGCTGTTCCTCTGAGAGCAGCAGTGCACAAATTCCCTCGATCAGACCCTGCAGATCTGTGGGATGCTGCCTTGCACTACATGAATGTTTCCTGCAGCAGAACTGAGGAGGGTCAAATGCCACAGCCTTGCAGAGGGCAGGGGGAGTGGGTGCCACCCCCACCCCAAAGAGGATTCAGTCAGAAGTTCTGGGGGGAAACTACTGCTGTTCAACTGTAGATCTGAGTCAATTAAGGAGGAAAAACTCCTTGTGATGGGCATGGGAAGACATTTCTTCTCAACTCCCATGCCCAGCAGTTTCCCATCACATTCCTGGTGTAAGGGAAGGAAGGGATATTATCTCTTATATTATCTCAGCCTCCAGGCGACTTACCAGCTGCAGGACCAACACAAGAGAAATGGAAAAATGTTATTTTACTACCTCTTCTACTAAAACTAAAGATTTTCTGGCTGATTTATTCCTTGCTCACTTGTACAAAGGCCAGAATCAAGTATAGCTGAATATAAGCCTGAGTGAATTGCCCTTTCAGGGATGAAAATATTTCTTTGCAACCACGCTGGAATTGCTATAAATATACATATGTTTGTGCAATAATCAACTCCTAAAAAAGAAATTAGTTAGATGCCTTGACAGCCCAACCACCCAAAAGTGGTGTAACCTGCAGTACAAATTATGTAGCTGGATTTTTGTGGCCCCAGCTCTATTGTCAATTATCCAGGGGCTGTTTCCAGCTGACAAACATCTTTTGGGCTGTTGGCTTCAGGAGGTGACATAAATCTCCCTGAAAGAACTGAGTAAGGACGTAGTCATGAGGAAAATGATAACTCTTGGTGGTTTACCATAAATATCCTGGCAGTCAGGGAGAATGGGGCCGTGCTGCTAAGAATGCAGTGGACTTTAAACATCCCTCTCCATTAGGAGTGGCACTGCAGGAGCCCAGAGAGCAGAGCTTTGTGATGGATGCATGTTCTGCCTCATGTAAATGTCTGGGTGAGTGTATGTGTGCCCTGGCTGTTTATCCAAGGCCTGTGATGGCACTCAGTGAAGCTGGTCAGAAATGTGCCTTTCTGGGCTAACAAGTGGCCCCACAGACCTGAGGAGGTTATTTCAGGAAAGGCTGTTCAATACTGAGCTATTGCTGCCCTTTCTCTGGCTGCTCCCTGGGGTTCACTGCTCAGCTGGGCAGACACCCCTTTTAGGCATTTCTGTTGGGTTCCTCACACACTGAACTTGGAATCTTATCCTGAGTCTGAGAGACCCACAAGGACCATCCAGCCCAGCTCCTGGCCCTGCACAGACAGCCCAACAATCCCACCCTGTGCCCCAGAGCATCATCCAAACCCTCCTGGAGCTCTGGCAGCCTTGGGGCTGTGCCCACTGCCCTGGGGAGCCTGCTCAGTGCCCACCACCCTCTGGGGGAAGGACCTTTCCCTGATACCCAACCTGACCCTGCCCTGACACAGCTCCAGCCCTTCCTTGGGTGCTGTCCCTGTCACACAGAGCAGAGATCGGAGCTGCCCCTCCTGAGGAAGCTGCAGACATTGATGTGGTCTCCCCTTACTTGTCCCCTTCCTGTTCCACTCCTCCTGGAATGAAGCTGATTTGAAATAACTACTTGTTCATATCAGCAAGCTCAGATTTTTTAAAATACTGAATTTAGGCCCACTGCTTCATTTGCCTGAGGTTTAAATACATTTCAAAATGAAACCATGATTTTGGTGGAAGAAAAAAAAAAGAAAAACACTTCATTCAAAAGTGTTATTCAAAATAAAATGTTTCAATTAGGAACCCAAATCAAAGCTTTGATATTGCAAGAAACTCGAGTCTATCTGAATTATCGAGCACAGGTTACTCCTGGTAAGATCAATCTAAGTAAATGGTGCTTAGGCCTTTGCTGATCAAGCCATAAAAAAACTTCTCAATGGCCCTGGCAATTCATTTTGTCACAATTCTTTTCTAGGGAGGTAAATTGTTGTGCAGTGCTGAGATGTAATTAGTCACAGAAGATCATTGAGAAAGGCTGATGCTGAGACAATATTTCTTGGCCCTCAAAGACAGTCCTTTAATTGCCAGACTCTGCTGCCTAATTCCAGATCATGAAAGTAATTCAATTAAACCGTATTAAATAGACAGTGATGAAGCTGCAGAATCTGAGACTGATTATAAAGAACCACATTGAACCAATGACTTGGATAAGGGACATGCAGGAGACAGTTCAAACACGTCAGGAACAGCACGAGCTGGCTGGGGGAACGAGAGGTGCTGAAAGGAACAGGAATGAAGGAATGAATGACTGAAGGAATGAATGAATGGGTTACACTTTTCCTACTGCAAAGACAATACCTGTGGTTGCTACTGTATTTACAGGTTGGGAACGTTGTCCACTGCTAAGTCCATAGAGCTCAATCTCATACTCAGTACCCTCCTTGAGCCCTGTTATATCCTGGGTGCGCTCGTGGCCTGGGACTATCAGCTCCAGTGGGTCAGATTTCCTTTTGGTGTCCCTGATTTTTAGGACAAAACTGTTGAAAACCCCGTCATCTGCAGTCCAGGAGAGACGGAATCCATCTGGAGTGGCATCTGAAACCAGAAGGTTGTCGACCTCGGGTTCTGCTTCTAAAAAAGGAGAAGATAGCAGCAGGGGAAAGAAATGGGGGTTTAATGAGTTGGTCAGAGACCTGTCTGAGGTCTGGCTATAGCACACTGCCAGAATCCAACCACACTTCAAAGCAAGGGAAACAATCTGCCAGCTATTAAAAGAAATAAACAAAAAAGACTATTAGTGAGACAAACATAACAAAGAGGATAAATGTGAGTGTGTGCAGGCCCATTCCAGCTTCCACTCTCGAGCAGCAAATCCACCGCAGGGACACACATCCTTTGTCTCCAACATGCAAAGTTACACATGCCAATGGTGCCTTTTTCCCCTCCCTGCCTGTGTGAAACCTTCAGGTACAAGAAAAACAAGCTGGTTATACAACTGCAGGCATGCCTGGGACACTGTCAGGCCTCTCTCTGTTAGGAGAAGAACACAGAAGCCACCAGAAAGAGTCTTTTTCTCCATGCAAACCCCATATTTCGTGCAGTTCTGGCATCCGTGGGGCTTCCAATCACGAGCCCTTTGCTGTTAAACAACTGCTGAAGCAGCAAAGGGGGACCATGAAAATCCATATCCCTTAAAGAGCACACCTCAATCCAGATGCAAGACCTACTGTCTTTAGTGAATGAACCCATTCAAAAGGATCCCAGGATACCCAGAAAACATCTTTGATTCAGTATGGCCATGCCTAATGAGGCAGAGAAATGCTGCTGGAGCTGTTACTGCCTTACAGCATCTCCCATGCAATTCTTCCTTCCACGGACAGACATTCCTCTTTATGTTCTCACAAACCTCCAGTGAGACAACCCCCAGCTTTCCTGCTGCTCAGACAGCACCAGGCAGATGAGGACTGATGGTTGTGGGGCTGGAGGGTCAGTCTGCAATGGTTTTCCAAGAAAGCTCAAGTGCTGCTGGAGAACAGCAGCTCAGATGTGGCTGGAAATGTGGAGAGAGATGCCAGCTTTACAGGTGGCAATGATCACACTTGAAGGTCTGTGGGTGGAACCCACACAGAGAGGGAAAGGAAGGAGGCCATGGCCAGAAATCCATGACTCCCTGAAGGTCCTGATGGTTGGCAAGTTGGAGAATGCTGATGTTGGAAATTGCTGATGTGCCCAGCAGCTGTTAACAAGAGGAGCTCCCACATGCAGCCATTCTTCTTCAAGAACTCTGGTTAGAAGTACCTGCAAGACCAGAAACTTTCAGCCCTCAACCCCCAACATGCTCCTCTTAACGGGAAACGAGTTAAAAGGACCAGAACTGCCCTGGTGGACCTGCCAGTCACGAGGAGTTACGTGGAGCCACGATGCAGAGAAGGATGCAAAAGGCAAGGTTTGCTTTGCAAACGGATCGCACGGAACACCTTCCACGGAAGAAGGAAAGCAAGAGAGGAAGGGTGGAAGAGAACAAGTCGTTCACATTAAAATACCTGTGACAGCCAGGGCACTCAGGGGCTTTGTTTGGTGCCCCTTGGCAAAGCCATAAAGCACAACCTCATAGCCAATGCCAGTAATGAGGCCCCTGAGCTTCAGTTGGCGCTGGGCTCCCGAAAGGAGGAACTCTTGGGGGTCCAGCAGCTTGCCAGAGTCCACCACGACCACTAGAAAGTTGTCAAAGGCATCCTCCGATGCCATCCATGACACTGTGAACCCATAGGGGTTAATGTCAGACACAGTGAGGTTTTCCAGTGGGGGCATGGCCTCTAAAAGAAGGGAAGGGGCAAAAACACATACACACAAAAAAACAGAAGCAAAAAACATTACGAATTAGAAATGTCACAGGTTGCACCAAACAAAAGTCATATTTTCCCCCAAAGCATGAATTTAACAGAAGTGCATAGCCAGGGCCATAAGGTGAGGATTTTCAATGGAGCCTCCAGCTGGATGCTCAGGTTTTAATTTTCATTAAGGGGGTCTCAGCACCCCATGTGAAGCTCCACTGAAACTCCTTGCAGGCTCGCTGTGGGAGCACATTCCTCCTGCTGCACACGCACTGTGAGGCAGCTACAGCCCAAGCTGCCTCAGAAATGCTGTGCAGGAGCTTTCACTGCCTGCCACTTGTCTCCACCAGCAGTGCTTTAGGGACAAGGCTCAGCTCTGGCATTCACAACTCCTGCATTTTGCTTCTTTACCTCTCTATTTCACACGAGTATCTCCAGCTTCAGTTTTCAGTGGTGGAGGGGTCAGAGATGCCAGAAGCAGGACATCCATCAGTCAGAGTCATACCTAGCGTGGTATGTTGACAACTTAAAGAAATTCCACTGAGGGGCCTTTTAATTTTCACATCAGCATGACTTTTATCAAAGATGTGGGTCAGCTCTTCCAAACCTATCCACTAAGTCTTAGGGGGAAAAAAGGGACTACAGTTTCACAGGATTCTCTGAGTGTTTTTCTCACTCAAAATCTGACCAGTCAAATAGGAAGATCACCTGGCCCTGCTAAACCCTGCCCTTGATCCTGCCTCCAGGCATTGCTTGTGTTTCTCTACACTGTTTGTCAAACCTGCTCTGTTGGCTCAAGAGCTGACTCAATCCATCTGCCAGCCACTCAAATTCTACTCACTTAAGAAAATACCAGTTATTTAAAGACAGAATCTTCTCCTGGAAAGGGCTCTGTGTTTGGTCTTCACATTTCACAACCACTGAAATGGGTGTTGTTAGGATTGGCATAAAAATTCCCTCCTAAAGGGTTATAATTTAGACCTCCTCATGTTTTAATATTTGTGTGCCACACGTTGAGCTTGAATTTACTAAATTTTGAGACATTTTTGCATCTTAATTACTTCTAATCAAGCAGTCCCAAAGGTTCACAGTTTGGGTTTGTCTCTGGGAGGGTGGGTAAACAAACACTGAGCTCAAACTGCCGAATTTATTTTCCTGGGATAGGTGTTGAGTGACACCAACACCCTAAACCCAGCAGGGTTATGGGACCCACTGGCACATCCTCCAGCTGAGTGGGCTGCCACATTTCTCTCACTGTGGGAAGCCTCCTCTCCCAGTCCCAATAGCTGTGTTTTATTTCCAAAAAGGAAATATTTGTGCCCTGGGGGAGCAAAAGAGCAAAGGATTTGAAGGCAGGGACACCTTCCACTAGCCCAGGTTGCTCCAAGCCCCATCCACCCTGACCTTTTGACTAATTTTAAACTAGTTCTGCTCCTAGGAATTTTTTTAAGGTCAACATGACTGGTCTGACCCCTCCTTGCACTGAGCTTGCAACAAACCTATTGCTGCTGGGCGAGACACTCAGTGCTTTGAGTCCTTTAGTCGAAAACACATTTTCCTGAGCCCAAAGAGACTCCAAATCTTTAGCAGCAGGTACCTGTCACGACAAAAGCAGTGAGGGGCTCTGTGTGAAGCCCTGCCCTGGTGGTGCCTTTGATGTGAATGTCATAGGCAGTGTAATCTAGGAGGCCAGAGATGTGGGCGCTGCGGGCGCCCCCCGACACCGTGAGCTCCTGGGGCTCCTGGGCCGCCTGGGCATCTCTAACGTGAATGACAAACTGGGCAAAGGGGCCATCTCTGGTGGTCCAGGAGAGGTTGAAGCTGTCAGGGGTAACGTTTGAGAGGGTGAGTGTGCCCAGCTGTGGCTCAGCCTCTGAGGGAGAGAGGAACACAGTGAAGAGAGAGTTACTCTGTGAGGGGCTGGGGGGAATTAGCACAGGGATACTCTGAGATAAAGGGTGAGGGTTCAGCCTCGGTTTGCAGTGCTTGAATAAAATAGGAGGAAAACCAAAAAGAAGCATTGCAAGAGCTGCTTTGTCAGGTTTTGGAAGGAAGCCACTGAAATTAGTGCTGGCTTGAAAATGATATTTTCCTTCAATTTCCTTAAATAAACTCAATTTACTTAATGAATTGTGGGCCTGATTTACAGAAACACCAACAGAGCACAGTCCTGTGGCAAAACCTTACAAATTACAGGAATTCCACACTGGGGATTTGATGGGAATACAAACCCACAGCAATTCCAAAATAGATAAAGTAGATTTCAGGCAGGAATCCTTGAAATCCCAGTTCAGCTTCTGGTTAGCATTTCTGTTGACTGGAGTTGTAGATACTTCTGGTTTTGGACCCTGAAGTTCCTGAGGGGTTTCAGTCCTAACAGTGATTATCTCAGCACTAATCTCAGGCCAAAACCCCCCTGGACTCCACAGAGAAGGTGTTGCTCATCCTCTGATTAGGCACAAGCAGGGAATATCCAACAGAGTGAACAACAAACCCCCCAACACTCTCGGTGCTCTCCTTTCTGACTCTTCAGTGCTCAGGGTACCTCCTTAAGAAGCAAAGACTCTCCTTTGCTGCTGGAGGAGATTCAAAACCACATCTCTGCCCTGCAGGAGAGAAACTCGTCCTCCAGGAGGGGGAGAGCTCCTTACTGAGTCTGTTTTAAAGCTATTCCATTTAACATAAAACCATTAAAGATTCATTAAAGCACAGAGAGAGCACAAACATGACCCAGCAGTCAGATGGTCAGAGAATCCTCTGTCTGCTCTCTGGGCTGAGTTACTGTGTTTTCTCTTGCCAATTGAGTATGAACCAAGAACACCTTGGGAAATGAAGCCAGGGAGACACAGAAAAATAACTATTTGGCTGATTCATGCTGGGAGAAAAGTCAGAAAGGTGCATCCCACCGACAGAGTGAAGGGGGAAGAGTGAAAACTTTTTCTTAACTAAAACATGAACTGCTGCAAGATGTTCCAACTTTTACTCCCATCCCTCATGGCAAGACTTTTAATTAATAGTCTTCCTTCTTCCCTGGAGTTTGGTAGGAACAGGTGAGTGCAAGTGGCCCCGATTAAGGACACATGCAGATGCCATGCTCTCCACCAGTGACCATCAATGCCTTCATGGCTGACCAGTGTCACCATGTAAGCATGGTACTCCTGAAGACAGAGGAGATGAGAGAACACCCACAAAGCAAACCGGGTTGGGTGGGGAACCCATGGAAACCGAGCTTGGAGCTCTCAGCCCCACATGCAGGTCAGAGAGGGCAAACAGAGCCTTTCCAATCCCATCCTGGCACGGCCACATTCCTTCACATGCCACTTGCATCCGGTCAGGTACGTTCCCACCATGGCAACCTGACTCCAAAGAATGCTACATGCAACACAGAATGAAGTCATCTCCTCAGGCAAGTCTTAGTGATCTCCTGCCATCCTGGAATCACCGTGGGGAAAGGTCTGACATCAACAAGAGAGGTCACAGAGGCTCAAAGGTAGCAATGCAAGTGACAGAGTGGTGGGTTGGCCATCAAGAAAGGGTGAACTTGCTTTTTGAGCCTTGCTCTCTTCTGGGAACACACAAAAGTACTGGGCAAAGAAGAACATCAGAACCAGAACCACTCCATGCAGTTTTGGTTGGCCATTTCACATGCTGCACGAAACTCCCACAAGAGATGCAAATGTCTCAGGGGACATTTGGGTTTAAGAAAGAAGAACAAAAATGGCATGCAGGTGCCTCTCCAGGCTGAGAAAGACATGGAGGCCTCCCACCCACAGCAAGGCAAGTGAGGGTGGGATGGACAATCATTTCATTCAAGACCAAGTGCAAAGATGCTCCACGAAAAACATCAACCACCTGCAGCAAGTCAATTATATATACACGGGACTTGCAGAGAAGTGTATATATAAGGAAACCAGTCATGGTTTACTTGTCTCTTAATGCTGGGGGCACTTTGTCAGCCTCTTCCATTGCCTCAGACCCCTGTTTTTCCAAGCACTTCACCTCCCCTCACAGTGACCTCCCTATGATTTACCAAAGGAACGACGAAGAGTTGGAGCCACCTTTTGGAGCAGTTCGGTGGACAGCAAAAGAAAGAAGACTAAAGAGCAAACCTGGAAGGCGAAACAGTGAAATACCTGTGGTTGCCAGTGCTGTCAAGGTCTGCCCACCTTGCCCATCAATTACACCGTGGAGCTGGACAGTGTAATTAGTGGCTGACTTGAGGTTGGGCACTACATAGCGCCGGGAGGCCCCTGGCACTGTGAGCACCAGGGAGTCCAAAGGGAAGTCAGAGTTCCTGACCTCTAGGATAAAGTGGTCAAAGGCATTGTCCTGTGCCTCCCACGTCAGTGACATGCTGTCTGAGGTAGCGTTTGATACACTGAGTTTGCTAAGGAGAGGTTCCTCTACTACGGGAAGAAAAACAAACGGAAACGGATTGCGATTATTAAAAGCCAAAGCAACAAAATCAATTGATAAAGAAGCTTGAATTCACATGACACGGGTCACAAAGGCCACCTAGTCTGGTGTTTGCTGCTGTCTTTCACACCATCACCCCTGCAGTCACCCTGAACCTGCCACCCATCAGTCAGTCTGCTGATGCTGGAAACTGAAACTGCGTTATCTCGCAGCTGAGATTTGGTATTCTGCTTTTATTAACCACATTAATCTATTGCTATGACAAATTGCTATGGCAACTTCCCCTAAGATCATGTCAGCAGGCAAAATTTGGTCGAGCTATTGAAGCATCCCAGTGTGAGCTCTTATCTGCCCCAATGAGGGTGCACCTTGTGTTTCTGTAGTCTGGTCCTCACTGTCCATTCTCATCCTGGCCTTGCCAAGGGCACAGTGAACATTTGACTTCCCTGACTTTTCTGGAAAAACTGGCAACTGTAAAACCTTGAGATGTGCAACGTGCCAACAACTAAATGCCTGCCTCTTTCTCTCACTGACATCGAGTCAAATGGACTTTTTCAATCTCTCATCCAATGTAAACTGAATACTGAAGTTGTTTTCAAGCAATGAATGTGCCTTGCAGGATTCTGCTGGCACAGACTGAAATGTGCCTGACATCTATTTAGAGAATCAGGATAAAAACTGTGTGTAGAAACCAGCTTGTCTGAGACAAATAGCGTCTCCTCTGGGCTGTGTGACAGATGCAAACATGTGCTGAAAGGTGAATATAATGAATCATCTCCCTCTTGGTCCTTGGGAAATTTGTTTTGCTTCTCATCTGCCTCAGAGGTTGCCCCAACTATAATAAGTTTGAACAAACTTATCGAGCGACTGAAATCACAGCACGGTGTGACTGACTGACTTTTCTGGGTGGGATGGTGGGGTAACATTCACAGCTCAAAGGGTCCCAGGCTGGTCTTCCTTAGAAGCAATGAGGTAGAGGGTGTGGCAATGGGTGGCCTGCTGGGGTAGCTGAGGGCAGGGAAAGGGGCACAACCTGTAAGGAAGAGTTAGAAAAACGGAGAGTTAGCATCGAGGTAGGTTTATGTACCTGTTGTAGCTGCAGCACTTATCGCCTGTGTGCGGAAACCCCGAGACATCCCCGAGAGGTAGACAATAAAATCAGTGCTGGGGGAAAGCCCTGAGATATGAGCAGTTCTTGAATTGCCTGAGAAGTTGAACTCCATGGGCTCCAGCAACCTGTTAGAATCAATAATTTCAATAGTAAAGCCGTCGAAGTCCCCAGGGCTGGTTGTCCAGGAAAGGTTGAAGCTTTCGGGAGTAATGTCGGAAACCATTAGCTCACCAACTTCGGGGTGCTCTCCTGAGGAGGGAAACAACAGTGGTCAGAAGGGACAGCCCTGCACCTCGTCCTCCTGCTCAGAAATGCTCCTCTCTGCCCATGCTGGCAGCACTCCAAGCTGGGGAAGAGGGTGTGAGTAAAAGCTTGCTGCAAGCAGAGGGGTACTAAGGGGAAGAAACCAAATGAAAGCATCACAAAATGTTAAGGGAGAAGAGAAAGAAGCTTTAAAGCTGAGGCTGGTCCCCTTATCTGCAGGAGCAGCCATGCATCTTTGAGGTCTGGCCATGAAAACAGAAGCAAAAGAACTTTTCTGAATGCTCCCAGGGCATTTGGAAAAGTCAGCTCCCAGTTTTAGGAGAAGCTGAAACTGGAGGCATTGCTTGAACCAAACGAAAAGGTTGGGGTTTGTTTGCTCTTCTACTTTCCCTTTCAGCTTAAGCCTATGAAAGCTGGTTTGTAATTTTGGAGCTGGAGCCAAAATGCAAAGCAGGGATAGCTGCCTTGGAGTTTGTTCCTCTCTGTGGACACCCCTGCAGTGCTGCAGGAAGGTCCCAAAAATTCTGACAATTGGAAGTCCCCAGAGGGGAAAATTCTGAAAAGCCGGGTGCTGAGCATGACCCAGAAGGGGAAGGGAAAGGCTCAGCAGGGCAGCTTCTGCTGTTTCCAGTGTTCAATAGAAGGCAAGCAGACTGCATATTTAGGCAGGACACCATGATGTCTGTCCCCTTGTCTGTCCCTGCATAGCCTCCTTTGCCCAGCCACATTGCTCTGTTTTCAGTGGGAATCTGCCACCAGCTCCCACTCAGGACTCTCAAAGCACAGAACTTCTAGTGGGACAGAGCCCAAGGCAAGACACATTTCTACCTAAGCCAGGCTGCTTCAAGCACTATTAAAACAAGCAAGCTCTGCTGCATCTCATGGCTTAATTCTGATTAGTGCTTCCATGTACTTTCATCCCCTTCTGTGCTGGGTAACATGTGCTTGGGGAAATCAAGCAAGAGCCAGCTCTGGCTGCCTCACAATGACAGGAGGTTGCCAAGGTCTGTCAGGAAGCCCAGAGGGAGCAGATGTTGTCTACAAGAAATTATCTGAAGGAAGAGCCACTGGTGTTCCTTTCATGCCAATTAATTCGTGCCCTGTTCATTACCAACGCTCACAACACCAGGAAGGATCAGTGAGCCACAAGGATAAACCTAAGTAGGTATTTAGCACTCACAGTCAGATAAGCTCTGATTTAAAACTGCTGCCTTTCACATGAACAGCCAGGAAATTATCTTTATGGCTCTTGATGAGCTTCATGCAACCTTCTGATAGCACAGGGCTGATCTTCCTTCTTTCAGGGCAGTTTAATACCAGGGCAGTTCTGCTGAATTTGGTCTTCTTGCATTATAATTATATTTCAGACCAATCAGACTCATTAATGACCTTAAATGACTTAATATATAATATACTCTTTGATGGTGATTAATTTGTGTCCCTTTCTATATGGGAACATGCAGAAGGTGTCTGTCCTTGCCCTTGAGTCAGATACACACACTATACCCCCTTAGTTTGAATTTACACAGAAGCTGGTGCATCATTTCAGAGGCAGCTTCTGAAGGGTGAGAACCAAACACACTGTGACAGTCTGGGCTACAGAGAAAGGATTTGGATGATTTTCCCAGGCAACCTGGGCTTTCCCAAGCATGTACAACAGCCAGCTGGGTTTGGTGTTAGTGCCAACCAGCAGGGAAGTGAGTAAAGGGAACAAAACAAGCCATTCTGAGCTGGGGGGAAAAGCATTCCTAAAAGCACTGGGCTGCATGAGGGCACTGAGGCTCTTGCTGGAGAGTCTGACCATGAGCCATTTCCATGCCAGAGATGTCCAGCCAAGCTTTGAGGAGCTCAGTGCCCCCCATGCAAAGCCAACCAGCAGTTGGAACAGCCCTGGCTCTCATCCCTGTCTGCAGAGAACAGGAGCCAAAGCACTGGAGGAGCTACTGGGAGAGATACCTGTGGTGGTGTCAACAGAAAGGGGGGTGGTCCTGTGGCCTCGAATGACCCCGTGGAGTGTGATGTTATAGGGGGTGTTGGCCTTGAGGCCTGTGACATTCACAGAGCGCAGTCCCCCTGGGACTGTGACATTCCGGGTCTCTTCGGGGTTCTCAGCCTCCTGCACCTGAAGGACAAAGGTCTCATAGGGCCCATCTTCTGCTGTCCAGGTGAGCTGGAAACCATCCCAGCCAGTGTGGGACACTGAGAGCTTTCCAAGCTCAGGTTCCTCCTCTGAATAGGGACAGAGAGTCAATGTGTTACTCAGGTTACAGAGCAGAGGTGATGTTGTACTATTTAATGGGGTTTGGTGCTAATGACCTTCACAGAGATGCCCCCACACACACATTTACATTCTCAGCTGGCCCAGATGGCTGCAAGTGAAGTCCCTTTAGAGACATGGCAGAACAGAAGGGTGAGAAAAGAACTGCAATAATAAATAATAGGCACATTAATACTAAGAGACTGCTCAGAGAAAGCAGCTCGTAGACCTGGGTTTTGCCAACATTAATTACAACTCCCTGTGAGACAAGTATTACTACAATCACTCTACTACAACTCAGTGTCTGCCATTCAGAAGTAACTGTGTTGTAAGGGAAGACACTGAGCTTAGAGTGATTCACATGTTTGTGCTTTTAATTGAGTCCACATGAATGATGCTGTTTATGCTTCCAAACTATTTCTAACACAAAACAATAAAGAGGAGCAAAATGCCTTCATGTCTTCATGTCTTCTAGTGGATTTGTCTTCCTTATATCACATAATTCTGAGCACAAAACCTTCCTGCAGGCAGAGGAGCTTGGATTTTGAGTTACTGCTATTAATGTAAAATTGAAATGTGCATTCACAGAAATGAACATTCTCAGAAGTCACCACAGGGGTGGCCAAGGAATTCAGGAACCGTCAGAGCTGACTCTGATGCTGTTAAAGCTGAAAGTTGGGGTCATTTTTCTCAGCAAGATTAGAAAGCCCTTTGTTACAAAGGAAACAGAACAGATTCCTTAACATCAGCATTGATATGGGGAAATGAGAGAGTTCCACCTGCTTTTTTGTGCCTCAGCTCTCATTGACCTGAGGGTCACAATGACTTTCCTGCACATTTTTTATTATTTGCATTGTTGACACACAAACCTTATAATAAGAACGCTCTCTCTGAATAATCCCATTCTGCATGGCTACGAATTTACAAGAGGTGCTGCATGAAGGGAAATGGATCTGATTTGTCAGTTGTAAACTCCAATTTAAGCTTAATGCATATTTTATGATGGAAGATAAAAGAGCTCTGGAATAAGTGAAAATTGGGCTCAGCAGCATCACTCATGTGAACTTGGTCCTTGTTGAAACAAAGTGATTATTCTCTGACTGCTCAGAGCATTCTACAGGCAGTTTGGATTTCCACAGGTTGAGCAGTCATATATCACAATTATGTTCAGAGAGATTAATTAATAAATCAATAAACTGCAACAGCTCAGGAGCACAAACATTTTGCGGAGCTTTTTCCATCCTGCTGGAAGGAAAGGGCTTGTTTATAAAATAACAAGGATGTTCAACAACAACAAAAGTGCATTAATGCAGAGCTGTCTGGCTTTGTCAGGAACAGAAAGGAGATTCACTGAGGTAAAATACGAATCCTGCCAAAATATCACTGTTATCTGGAAAAGAGAAAGCAGGACAGAAAAGGAACTGGTTGTATCAGAAATAACGATCTGTTGGTGGCAACAGAAACAAACGAACCCAACACATTTCCTTGAAATGAAAGTGAAACAAAAGTTACAGGAAGGTTAAATCTTTTCAGTAGAAGTTGATTATAATAATTAATGCAGTAATGAGCACAGGTTAAAACAATTCAGAATGCTCAGTTTCATTCTTCTCCAAGATGGAGAGTCCCTTTTCCTCCCATTTGTTTCTCATGCTCAGAGACAACACAACCCCTCATGCTCTCCAGGACCAAGAGATTCCCACAGGAAACCATGCACCAAACTGGGCTCTTGGAGACATCCCAAAACCTCATCAACACAGCATCCAAAACAGATGAGAACTCAAGGTGAACATCAAGGGATGATGTTTCTTACTTAAAAATGAAGAGAGAATAAACCATTGAGAGATGAGACTGTGTTGGCCTTGGAGGGGGTGGGAAATAATCTGTGTTTCTGTGTAAATACTTAACCCCATGCTGGGAATTTGGGTCTGAGACCTGGACAGATGCAATCATTGGTTCATTATTGAACTCAGCCCTGACTCCTCATGAAACTCGTGGAATGGGCTAAGGGGTGGAAGTTTTTGCAAAGGCAAACTCCCAATGTGTTTCAGTCTCTTTTTTTCCCTCTGACATCACCACTTCCATGCCAATGCTGCAAACCCCTTGCAATCTTTGTTGCACTGGAGCCACAGCCCAGACAAACACCTGCAGCATCCTGCTGTTCTCACATGCCTTGCCAAGGGCAGAAGCATCAAAGCCTCTCTTTGCATGCAGTTTGAAAAGAGAGGTTTGATGCTACATCACCTTAAAAGCTGAGTGAGGCATTGTCTGCACCCCTCAAAGCTCCCATTCCATGCAATAAGAGTTTTATTCCATGCAAAAGGAAGACTAAACCAATTAGGATGAAAAGCATCACTCACAAAGCCCAGAATCTCGGCAGTGGAACAGCCTTGTAGGAATGAAGTTTGGTATTTTAAAGCAGCAAAGGAACACGTGGCTGATGAAGCCATGGAAAATACCTGTAGTAGCTGTGGCTTCCAAGGACCAAAAGAGCTGGCCTTGAGTGCTCCCATGGAGGTTAATCTGGAATTGTTACCAACTGGGAGGTGGGGAATTTGTGTTCATTTATAGTTTCCCAGCAAAAAAATTCCTGCATTCTCTTTAAACTGGCCAGGTCTTTCAGAGTGATAAAGAAATGATCAAATAGCTCACCCTGTGCTGCCCAGGACAGGGGGGAAAGTCCTGTGGGTTAAACATGCCTTTTATCTTCACTGCAACCCATCAGTTATTGCTTCTGATACAAACCATGAGTGGAATCCATGCCAAAGATGGCAAACCTCTCCAAATCCAGGCTGAGAAATCAGCCATGGCAAAGCCATGCCAAAGCATCCTAGCCAGTTAAAAACAGCTTGGAGGAGTTAACCTTTGGAATAAAAAAATGGAAGGGGACACTAGGACAGAAAGAACTTGAACAATCTTGCTTTAAAGAGATCCCAAGGAAAGGAAAGGGAAAAGCCTTGGTCTTCAGCATGCTGAATGATCTGTGACTCCATCCTGTAGCACAGCCAGATCCTGAGAAGCTGAGCACTGTGCAATCACAAAGAAGGTGGTTGTGTTCTCAGCCACGAGGCAACAGGCAGGTGATTCCTCTGACATGCAGAATTACCTCCTCATTAGTGGAAACCCACATCATTTCACACCGCAGTGACTTCCTGGCTTTCATGCTCCACTTGCATTCAATTAAGAGAGAGCAAGTCATCCAGCACCATCAATCAGCTCAGCACAAATATGTACTCAGGATTCATTATCTGTCTCCACATTCACACACTTATCAGAAAGAAATATATTTCCACAGGGGTAAAATCAATTAGAAGTGTTTTCAAATAAATGCAGAAGTGTTATCCTGAAAATGTGCTCTCAGGATAAGCACAGATGTAAAGCCATTGTTTTCTGCTCACCTCCAGGAAGGAGAGAGGCCTGTAAGGCAAACAGTGATTTCTGTTTGCATAGATCACTGATATTCCTGACTTGGGTAAGGACTGTCCTTAAATCACCCCAGACACGACTTGAACTGGACACAACCACGTTTTCATCCCACCACCACATCTGCACTGGTGACCACGAGCATCGTTCCCTCTCTCCTCAGTAAACCACTGTCAGAACTATGCTCTGACTGCTCCAGGCTTGCTGAGCATCTGTCCTGGCAGATTTCCTTTCCCAGTGGTCAGCACTGCAGTTTCCCATCGAGCTGGTTCCCCTCATCACTCTTCCTAATGTTTCTCTGAGTTTGTATAAAAAAGGGGTGGTGCAACCAAAGAGTAGAGAAGCCAGGAGAGGAAGAGGGACTGACGCACAACACGGACAAGGGCCTCTGGTAAACAGCATAAATCTTCTTAAAAACCTTCAGCAGAATGGAAAAGTTCCCTCTCCAAGCCATGCTCGGATGTGCAAACTCCCTTCCAGAGGCAAGACAGCCTCACATCCACCATTCATCAGCAGTTGCTGCCCAATCTGGGTCCCCCAGCAGAGGAATTCGAGCCTGGCACTTGGTTTCTCTAATGTTCCCTCATTTATCTCCCCAGGCCTCTCATGCCTGATGTATTCCCATCCCTCCTGCTCCAGAGCACATTGTGCTGTGCAGGCAGGGCTCCAGAGCCAGAGCAGGGGAGAACAAAGCTGCAGTCTGAGTGCCCAGCTTCCTCAGAGCTGGTGGACGTGCTCACCCTGCAGATGAGCTGCTAATCTGATGGGACATTCTCAGCACGTGCTGCCACAGAGGTCCCCCCAGTGAGTGAAATGGCTCCTTTTCCCTGATTTCTGAGTCAGACCTTCCTGTGGTGCTGGGAGGGACCTTGGTGATACCTTCAGGAATAACAAAGAGGAGGCAGCTCCAGTAGGCACAGCTTCCAGAGGACAAAAGCTCTGCTCTCCAGCCAATCCATGTCCCCTGATTTTATAGGAAGTGTTCTCTTGGAGGGCAGGGATTCCTGGGGCAGGAAGGTGACACTTGTACTTCACCACAAACCTGCTGCAGACTCCTGTATTCACACACCACGAGGCACTGAACCTGTGGTTTCTTACCCTTGAGACCACGAGGTCCCTCAGTGCTTCTCCTGCATCCCTGATGCCTCTGGAGCAAGAAAACTCCCTGAGCCAGGAAGCTCCTCTGGGTCAGGACTCATCACCTGCACTAAGGTTACAATATATAAAGCTACAGGAGACAAACAAGCAAATGGCAGGGGGACAGATTTAGCCTTTCCTTTTCAGCAAGGCAAAATGACATTTTGCCACCCCTTCAATGCAGAATCAGGGTTGTCAGAAAAATCTTAGCCACTAGAGCTGTACTTCATCCACGTGAAGAGACAGAAGCAAAGAGGGCTGCCATCCTATAGAGAGGGAGATTTTGTGACATGTCCTTTGCCAGAGGTTCATGAGCTCTGATCATTTCAGCTGCCTGAGTGTGGAGAGCTGATGTGCACAAGTAGATAACAGGGAGGATGTGAGAGGAGAGAGAAGGTTCCAACAGGAGATCTTCAGCTCTGGAGCTGAAAGAAGCTTTACTCTCAGTGCTCTAAGATTCACTGTGCAAGCAAATAAAAGTAATGTGGGGGAAACTCTTGAGCACCTGCTGGCAGAGAAGCCTGACTGAGCCACCAAGAGCATGAGAAGAATATGAGATGAAAACTCATCAATCTGCTGAAAAGAAGAGCTCAGTCCCTCTGCAGTTGCTGGCTCCCTTTTCAGCAGAGAAAGACCCTCTAACCAGCAGGACTGTCTCCTCCACTCCCTGGGAAGAGCTTATCCAGTCCCAGCTGTGCCACTGGCAATTCCCACTTCGACGATCCCTCTCCCTCCCTGGTTGCTCCAAGTACTTTCCTCAGCAGTGCAATGGACCTGAGGTCCCCCAGGGCTCTGCAAGAGAAACAACAAGATTTTTTGGCTCAGCCTGAGGACTTCGGGACCTCCCAAGCACTGGAAACATGGACAGAGGACTGACTTGAGGGAAGATGGAACTGAAGAGCCCACTTGTGTTGTCCCGCCCAGGCTTCCAGAAAACTTCTGCTCCCCATGCTCATGTTTGGGTTTGTCCCTTCTTACGCAGGAGGGAAGTCACAGAGACAGGTTCTGGCTCCAAGGACCCCATTGCAGAGAGCTCTGTGTTTACTGGCTGCTCTGAGTAAAGACAGAAAACAAATACACTGGCCAGATGAAGGTATTTCTAAAGAAAAATTAAAAACAGCAAAGCAAACCAAGAAAAAAAAGGCACCTTGTGAAGCTCTGGAAGCTGGTGCTGGAAAGACCAGGCTGTGAAATTCCACAGCACATTGATTCTGCCTTTTTCCCCATCTCTGCAAAATTCTTTTGGGGTCACTCAGGCCTCAGACAGAGAGGGAAACAGAGAACTTTGGGAAAATCTGAGCCTGTTCACTCCTGCCACATAAACCCTCGGATCCTTTTGTATGTTGTGTCTCAAGGCTCCCTAACTTTTCCCTGCCTGACTTAGACATCAACCAACCAAGTCAGTACTGAAGGTTTCCTGCAGTTTACACCCCATACAACCCCTGTTGTCCTGGGTTAGTCTCTAAAGCCCTCAGAGGTGGTGCTGGCACAAACACTGCCATGGAACAGGAACCCAGTTCAGCTGTGTAGTTATTAATCTGTAAAATCCACAATGTCTGATGTGTTTACCTCATAGATGGTCTTTGGGGAGCAAGGGATAAACACCCTGCTACCTGCTAAAGACAAGCTGAGTCTGATTTCACTGTCTCAAAGCTAAAGCTTTGCCTCACAGGGTAAAGATTCAGGACTTCTTTGTGTTCTGCACTGAGATGCAATTCTGGATGCGACAAACTTTGGCTGCAAGTGTTTCGTCACAAAGAATAAAACCTTGCTCAGCAAGTGCACTGATAACAGTCAACTGGAGTGGTTTGTGCAAGCAGGGATGGCAGAAATGGACCTCTTTTCTATTGCAGACAAACATAAGTCACAGTATCCCTTGGAAATCGTGGCTGAAACCAACCTTGGGGTGGTTGCCTTTCCCACTTTTGGATGAGAAAACTGGAAAGGGGCAACACCAGAGCCCTGCTGAAGCAGGAGGGGTGGAGGGATGCTGTGAAGAGAATTCATTAGGCAGGGGCAAGCAATGTTAAACACATTCTGGTTGCTCTTCCTCTCAGTTTGTGGCTGCAGACAGCAAAAGAAGTTATGATGCACAGAAACCCCAGCCTCATTTAAAACAGAGACTGAGCTCTGCCTTTCATTCAGGCCCAAGGGCTGTGTTCTTTGTGTGAGCCAGAAATCCCTGAGGAGCCAACACAGCTATCCCTCAGCCCATGGTGTTAGGCAGAGCCAAACCTGCTCTGCAGGCGGTTCCCAGACCTGGCTTAGAAAACGAGGTGACATTTTCTTTGGGCTGGTCCTTTGGCACCCCCCAAAAGCTGCTACTCACCAGTGGAACCCTTGACAGTGGTGGGTTTGCTTTTGTGTCTGCCCTTCTCTGCCACCAGGCTGATGGTGTACTCTGTGCCTGCCTCCAGCCCCCTCAGGAGGAAGGAGGTGCTGTCCACGGGGATCTCCACTTCATTCTTCTTGCCAGAGGGACTCACGTACCCGAGGCGGTAGCGATCAAACTTGGCCACTGGTCTTCTCCAGCGAAGGGACAGGGTGGTCTCAGTGGGGTCACTGACTTCCAAATCCTTGGGGTTATCAAGATCTACCAGTTAAAAAAAAAAACAAAGTTGAGGTGCCACTGAACTACCTTGGGACAGGTATAGACAGAGTGACATCTCTGCTGGGTGTCTGGCCACAGCTCAGGGTCTTGTCCACCTACAGGAGCTTTTGAAAGAACATTTCTTGATATGGGCAGAGGATGATGGAGTTGTCTTGTACAAATAAAGCAGACTAGAATGAATTTCCCTCACTGGCACTCACTGCAGCAGGCACTGCATGGAGGGGAGGCAGGAATAAAGCCTTCAGAGAATTGCCCTGGGAAAAGGGGGGTGTTGTGAGGAGAATCCTGGGTTTGAAGGCCAGGCAGGACTTGCAACCACTGAGGGTACACTCTTGGTCAGATCAACCTTTTGGCCATCACTGCCTGCCAGAAACCCTCACAACCAGAGGATGGCCAGAGTGATCACTGTGAGCATAGTTACCACTGAGGAGCTCAGCTGGAGATGAAGCTCCCAGAACATTGAGAGGTCCTCGTACAGGAAAAAGAATCCAGACAGAGATCAATTTCCTTTGAGGAAAAATGTCCCATTGGGAGAAAAGTGAAATTTAGGACTTTCTAAAATAATATTTACTGCATCATTTGGAAATGAAGGAGTGGCTCCCCCTGACTTGGTGCTTCCTCCAGAGCAGGAAGGGGGGTCAGGTACTCACCAGTGCCAGCGTTGATGGTGGCAGGAGCACTTTCCCTGTCATTCCTCACTGCTGTCACTCCAATGCCATATTCAGTTCCAGGCCTCAAACCTAAGAGATGAGGAAGAGAAATAGGAGTTCCTGGCCATGGAATACACCTGCAGGCACTTGTTTAAACAAGGAATGTTGAATGTGTGCAAGGGAAGACAGATGCTTTCCTGGGTATGCAGGGCTTGGAGGTTTCAGCAGACCCTCCAGCTGACCTGATGTTAAGAAATCTTTAGTCCAAGTCCATGCCAAGGGATAAAGATGATGGCTGACTGAGATTGCATTTTGACACTGTGCAAATCCATAATCGAGAGCTTAAAATGAGCTCTTGTGCCAAAGGAAAGCAGGTTGACACCCACCAGACAAGGAGGAAGAACCATTACCTGGCCTTGCAGGGCTGGGAAAGCAACTTGGGGGTGCACAGAGAAGTTTCAGACTGGCACCAGCAAATACCATCCCGAGCCCATGCAAACACCTTTTGAACTCGGGGTGTGAAGCCACCTCCACAAAGATGTGGAGCTGCCCAGGACTGAGGGAACTGCCTGATGGGATTCAGAGCTGCACATGGAGGAGGAATGGCCACAGAATACCTTCTGCTGGCTGGTTATCCTCCTGCAGGTATGTACACACATACCCATGGACTTGAATTTAATTGGGTGTACTTAAAAGTCATAGAATCTCAGACTGGTTTGGGTTGGAAAGGACCTTAAAGAGCATCCCACCCCCTGCCATGGGCAGGGACACCTTCCACCAGCCCAGGCTGCTCCAAGCCCCATCCAACCTGACCTTGGACACTCCCAGGGATGGGGCAGCCACAGCTTCTCTGGGCACCCTGTGCCAGGGCCTGCCCACCCTCCCAGGGAAGGATTTCTTCCTAACACCCCATCTAAAAGGTGTGACCTACCTGTGAGTGTGGCTCTGGTTGTGGCTTGGTTGCCCTTTGGCACTGTGAGCTCCACGTGGTCTCCCCCAGAGATGGGAGCAAACTTAATTCTGTAGTTATCAACGTTGGCGTGGCTGTTCCTCCACTCCAGGGTTATGCTGTTGTCTGTCTGGGACACTGGCTTCAGGTTTCTTGGGGCATCCAAGTCTGCGACCCATCACGCAGGGAATAGATAAATAGGAATATTTCTCTTATGACAATAATACTTTTTAAAAGGTGAAATGACCCATATCATTGATGTTAACTTCCATCTCACATGATACCATCGTGTTCTTAACTACACCAAGCAGATTTTTTTTAGCATAAAATGAAGAGCTCACCAAGGAATTCAACTTTTATCTCCTGAATCAAAAATAACATTTTCAATTATAATAAATATTTTTTTATTACAAAATAGGCTTGTTTGGTTGAAAATACTATTTTCCATTATGAATGCCTCAGCTTTCAACAGAAAAAAGGCTGATAAGAGCAAAAACTGATCTTCTCTAGGATTTCTGTTCAGTAAATATCTGGCATTCATGGCTGGAAGGACCTCTAAGGCCGAAAAGGTGAATATTATATAGAAATTCAAGGGCCTTTCATTGTTCCCACCTCAAATCCTGCTCTGAATGAACACTTTAGGATAAAAAGAGGGGTAATTCTCTATGTACCATTTTCTGAGCTCCCTTAATGCATCAAATCTTGATTAACCAGTGAAGCATTTGAGGCACAGAAAAACATTCTCCACTTTCATGAACCTCTCTGACTGTGACTATCAGCTCAAGCAACACGACCCAAAGAGCACAGGAACCTTGGTGGTGACTGATTTCCCTCCCCAGGAGCCTGGTTGGCCTCCAGCCCCTCACCTGTGACAAAGACTTCTTTCACAGGGTCGCTTTCCATGTCCCCTCGACGAGAGACAAGTGTCACTTCATACTCTGTGTGTGGCCTCAGGTTTCCAATGGAATATTGGTTTTCATCTTCTGAGAGGTCAATGGTTGTCCTGTCCCCTGGGATATCCTTGGGGCCATAGGTGAGCTCTATGTTCTCAACTTCAGCCAAGGGTTTGGACCATGTGATGAGAGCTGTGGTGTCTGTGACATCTTTTGCCTCCATCTGACTGGGGGCATCAAGTTCTGTTATGAAAAAAAGCGAGAGAAAAAGTGCTTTTTAAAAGAAATCTTGCCCTAAACCCCACACACATTCTTATGCCTTTAATTGCTGATTCAGTGCAAAATTAAAGTTAGTGCTTTCTACCAACTGAAACTCTCTTCACTTCCTATAGTTTTAGACCCCAAATGGAGCCATTTCTTTGAAATAAATCCATCAAAATTCATTCACACAAAGGAAAGACAAGCAGGAACCTTAAGAGGTTCTCTCTCTTTGTGCATTTGGCATGCAAATATCACCAGGATGAAAGAAATTCTAGTTCTTATTTAATTCCTGTTTAGAATTCTAGTTCCTGGCCAGTTCCTATACATTTCAAAACATGTATTTTGAAAAAGAATTAAAGCTCATTCTGCCTGCTACCTTCTAGCTGAGGTGCTCCTTCCCTCTGCAGCTAGTTTGGAAAGGAATTCATTTTGCCTCATGAATTAATTTTCCATTAACAGCTCTCTATTTCCTTTCTCACCCTACGAATTCAGAGTCTAGAGCTTGGTTTTCTCTTTTATTAAACCTCCCTTGGGTTACACCAACAGCAGTTGATTGTTGTGGCCCACAAATACAGGCCAAATACAGGTTGCACTTACTTGTTGTTATCACTTTGGACAGTCCTGGCCCTCTGGTCTTGTTTTTCACTATATGGATGGACACATTGTACTGCTGCCCAGGTGCCAAGCCCAGCTGCCTGTAGGATGTCTCTGGCCTCTTCAAGCTGCTGGTTATATCACCATTATCATCCTTTTTCTGTAGCACATGGGACAACCTGTTAGTGCAACATGCAAAGCCCCAGGATCTTTCCGCCCATGCATGAAAAGACTTCCTTATTACCATATTATGGAAGACCAGCTCCCAGCCATCAAAAGAGAAGTTCAGAGGATCCCACTCCACCTGGACGGATGTTTCTCGAACGGATTTGAATTTCAGACCTTCTGGAGCGGGGAGATCTGTGGCAGAAAACAGGAAATTCTCACCTGAACAACAAGTGCCCATAAATCAGACACTGAAATGGGACGTCTTTCCACCACTGGAAATACCTGCCATGTAGGGCTGTGCAGCTGAGATGGATAAACCCCCCTCACAGCCAGTTATTCTGTGTTTGGGGAGATCTTCCTCTAAGCTGTCAACTCACAGTAAAATGAATTTTGCCCTAAAAATCTTTTTGTGCCCTCTGGAAAGAAATTTGGAGTCAGGTGAGCTGAATCCTGCCCCAGGTCTCTCAAAATGAGCTCAGGGACAGAAGGTAAAGAGCAGCTTTTAAGGGTGGGGTGTTTAGATATGACTGAGATGTGCACAAGATGAAAAGGAAGATGAACAATAAAAGGACAGACAGGCAGATAAGAGGTGAGTTGTGGTAAAACACACTGAATATACAAAATAAATATAAACTCCATTTTAACCAAAGCAGTTTGAACTCAGGTCATTTCGTTACACACTGTGACATGTTTATGTAATTTTTTCTATTTTTTTTTTGTTCAGGAAGAATGACCAGAATTCTAAAATGTACATTATAATAAAGAAGCCAAAGTTCTTAATTTACACAGACCCCATGACATTCATTAGGAGGCACAGCAGAGAGCAGAAGGACTCGTGAATTGTGTTTTTAACACAGTCATTGGCATTGGAAAAGAATAGAAAATGGAAGGGTTTGAAGGCTGTGTCAGTCTGGAACAGATGAATCAAAACCAGGAAATACAAAAGAAATCATGTGTCCCAAAAAAGGGATGCAAATCAAGACAAGTCAATTGAAAATAGAAAATAAAATGTAAATATGTCCCAAAAAAGGGACGCAAATCAATAGATGTTATGGAATAGACAGAAGTATGAACACAGGGAATATTAAACTCACATGTGGCTACCCTGGCACTGACTGGGATACTCTTCTTGTTCTTAAGGATTGCAAAGACACGGATGAAGTATTCCACTCCCGGCTCCAGCTCATGGATAGTGGCAGCTGTCTGGTTCCCTGGCACGGTGAACTGCATGTCCAAGCCCCCACTGCTGGTGGGCACGTAGGTCACCAGGTACTCATTGACAGGGTTCTCGTGTTTCCACTCCAGGTTGACAGTTTTATCCGTCACGTTCGTCACAGTCAGCTCAGTTGGAGGAGACACTGGGAATGGGGGGGAGAAAAGAGACAAAACAAAGGTTTCAAGGCTCAGGAAATAATGACTTCCCCAGTTTTCACGTTTTCCCAGGGATTTCATGAGAATGGTCTAACAGGGGATGGGGAAGCCATGCCCCACGAATTAACTGCTGAGGAGAGGAATGTTCAGCTGATGAAGACCACAGACATTTCCAAAAATCACGGGCCAATTTCTCCTCTCACACTTGCTCACAACCTCTGGCTGACTGTGTTCCAGCTCCTGCTCTCATGGCTGCAGCACAAGACTACTCGAGCTGAGTCCCAGGGGCTTCACATGTTTAATTCAAGTGCCAGCTACACATGATTGCAGAGCTCCAAGTCCTGGGATTTGCACAGATTTTCCAAAGTAGAATCAAACATTATTATTTTAGTAAATGCTTTCAATAGATCTGCATGTGCAGGAGCGTAAAATGGGGCTGAGGCATCTTCCAGGGGGAGGGGATGAAAGATGGGAATTTCTTTTCAAGGGTCTTCTATGGTGTTCCCAACCCCAAAGCACTCTTTGATTACCCTACAAAAATTTAGTTTCAAAGTTTCTCCCCTGGGATCTACTAAAGAAAACGACCTCATTTCTGGTGTAATGCCTGGCATTATCTACCTGCCAAAATCCTCTATCCATTTCCACAGAGTCAGTGGTAGTGGGAAACTAAGCATGTGACTCTGGAGCTAAGTTTCCACTCCAGCTGATTCCATGATTTTCCTTTCAGTTTCTGTCAGATCTAATAGACACACCTCCATAAATATATATATGTATAACCTCTACATATAATATATAAATAAATGTATAAAAATAGATTTTATAAATGTATAAATATAGGTATAAACCAAATATATATATATATGTAATAAAAAACACACATTCATGTAGTGAGAAGACTCTGGATACAGGTCTGTCTTCTCCATAGCTAGAACAGTTTCTTTCATATGCACTTTTTTCCTTGGCATCAAGAGGTACCATGAGAAACTGAAAGGTCCTGGTGACAAGTCCCAGCCAGGGCTGGCTAAAGCATTGTGGTGGGAGCAGAAATGGGGATAACAAGTGGACTGCAGCATCATTATCAGACCAAAAGTCACAAGGAAGTGCTACCCTGTATAACCCTGATAATTAAGAGATACTATGGAGGTATTCCATCTCTGATCCCACAGTTTGGACTATGCTGAAGTATAACCTTTATTCTATAGTTTCCTAATGCCTTTGTATCAGCTTTTTAAAATATGCAATAGACAGGAATGTTGATGAGGTCAAGGGTTTCTCTTATCTGTGAACTGGACTGGGAAAGAGATGTGACATCTGCCAAAAGCAGTCAAAGCTATTCTGAAGCCTTGAAACCATTCCAGAGGGTGTGCTACTGTGCCAGAGATGAGGAAGAGGAAGACAAGATGAAGGTAGGGCCTTTTTGGGACCTTTGTCTCAAATTTGGGAGGCGTGGTGAGAGCAGTACTATGGAAGGGACAGTTTTGGAAGTGGCTGTAACAGTATTAGCTAATGCTTTGAATTGCTAATTGGGTAATTAAATAAAACCATGATACTTTTCTAACTCAGGCATGCACGTTTTGGAAAACATTCCTATGCATCATGGCTGCTGAAATAAAGAGAGTGTTTTGCTTCTAATACTCAAAAAGAGTCTTCGAGGGGGTTTTTATGCCTTTCCAGCATCAGAAGCAAAGCAGCAAGGGGGCCCAGCTACGTGGAGAAGGCTCACAGAGCTGCTGGGTGGGCAGGGGGACCGTGCTCATCCAAGGGGACATGGCTCCAGAGGGTCCCTGCCACCTACCATCGGCACAGTCCTCGCCCATGTACCCCTCGTCGCAGACACAGCGCCCGTCCACGCAGCGCCCGGCGTTGCTGCAGTGACCGGGACAGGCCCTCTCCCCGCAGTCCTCGCCCACGAAGCCCTCGTGGCACACGCAGCGCCCATCCACGCAGAGCCCGCGCTGGTGGCACTGGTTGGGGCACGCCAGCTCTCCGCAGTCCTCCCCGTCGAAGCCGCTGTCGCACTGGCACTGCCCTCCCACGCAGCGCCCGCGGTGGTGGCAGTCGTGGGGACACCGCAGCTCCGCGCAGTCCTCGCCCGTGAACCCCTCGTGGCACACGCACTGCCCATTCACACACAGCCCGTGGTCGCTGCAGTCGTGGGGGCACCGCAGCTGCCCGCAGTCGTGCCCCGTGAACCCCTCGTGGCACTGGCACTGCCCGCCCACGCACAGCCCGCGGTTGTTGCAGTCCTCGGGGCACCGCAGCTCGCCGCAGTCCTCGCCCACGAAGCCCTCGTGGCACACGCACTGCCCGCCCACGCAGCGCCCGCGGTGGTGGCAGTCGTGGGGGCACCGCAGCTCCGCGCAGTCCTCGCCCACGAAGCCCTCGTGGCACTGGCACCTCCCTCCCACGCAGCGCCCGCGGTGGTGGCAGTCATTGGGGCACCTCCTCTCGCCGCAATCGTCACCCACGAAGCCCTCGTGGCACACGCAGAGCCCGTTCTCGCAGCGCCCATTGCCGTGGCACTCGTGGGGGCAGGCGAGCTCGCCGCAGTCGTCGCCGGTGAACCCCTCGTCGCAGAGGCAGGTCCCGTTGAGGCAGCGCCCGCGGTCGAAGCAGTCATTGGGGCAGATGAGCTCCCCGCAGTCCTCGCCCGTGTAGCCCTCCTCGCACACGCACTCGCCCTCCACGCAGCGCCCGCGCCCGTGGCAGTTCTGGGGGCACAGGGGCTCGCCGCAGTCCTCGCCGGCGAAGCCCTCGTGGCACACGCATCTCCCGCCCTCGCAGCGCCCGTGGGCACCGCAGCCCTGGGCGCAGAGCTCCTCGCCGCAGGCCGGGCCCGTGAAGCCCTCGAAGCACACGCAGAGCCCGTCCACGCACTTGCCCTGGTCGTTGCAGTCGGAGGGACACGTGGCTTGGCTGCAGTTGGGGCCCCTCCAGCCCGGCTCGCACACGCAGCCACAGATCTCCAGGCTGTAGTTGCCGTGCCCGCTGCAGTACGGGGTGGTGTCCAGGCGACCTGTGGAATGATCCAGAAATCCCGTTATTCCAGGATGCCTCAGGCCAGCGTGGCACACACAACCTGAAAAAGCTCTAATTTTCCTGGCTCCTGATGGGAAAAATAGAAACTTCACTCACAGTATCACAGAATGCCGAAATAAGGAGCGATATAACCCTAGAGAAGGCCTCGAGAATCAGATAAGGGGTGTAACCCAAACTGAGCTCTGTGTGCCCAGATAAAATAAAGAACAAACACAGAATTCTGGGGGTGAAACACAATGATGCTGTGCCTGCTCGAGAACTGTGGCCAAGGCAACAAAGAAGACCCGGAAGGACCAAGGAAGGATTTCCAACAGGGGTGTGACTATGTAAAGCAAACTAATGAATATGCATTAAGTAAGAATATGTAATGACTATGCAAAGAGTATGTGCAATAAAAAGCCCTGTCCATCTGTCATTTGGCACGTTTGGTTAGAGGAGTTATCCTCCCAATGTCCAGCCTGCTGAACAAAGGATGTCCTTTTTAACACCTACAAATGGGTGCTAAGAAGTTTGTTTCTGCTCCTTTATGGTATCTCTCCCTACAGGACATAATTTCCAGAGTCACCAAAGTTTTTGGAAGAGAGTATCTCCTTTCTCCAGCGAGATTTGCTTTACCAGGAGTCCTCTAATTCACTCTAATGCCAGGGAGGAGCCCCTGCCAGCTACTCAGTAAATGGGCATGCAGGATTCCTCCCCCCTTCTCAAAATCCTCTTCCACTGACTGAGCAGCTTTCCTGACTGCTTCATTAGGGCATACACCATGAAAAGTAATTCATCCATTCACTCCAGAACATAAAAAGCCAGGCAACAGTCAGTATCAGCAACTGTGAGACCAGCTCTGTGCTCACAGGGACATCAAGACCTGTGTATGACCAACCCCTTCCCTCAGTTTAAAAACCAGCTGGACAGACACCTTTTTTCCCACTTTTCTAACTATTTGTTCTTGTCTGCTGCCTTATGTCCTGCTGTATTTTTATTGGTGTCTAATAAAGAAAACTTGGAAAGGAAAATGGTTACATTGGCAGCTTCCTCAAGGGGACAAAATGTGGAGCCAAGAGCTTGGACTGTGTGAGTTTTAATCTCAACAGGTTGTCACCGTGCCCAAGTGCTGTCCATGCTCAGTGCCACAGCCACAAAGTGTCCCAGGCCAACTTCTGACCCAGAGATCCACAAACCCCTGAAACTGTGAATGAATGTTTCCTGCACGCTGGCCAGACACATTCCCAGCTCTGATTATGTTTCAAATTTAACAGGTTGACTTGTGCTCATTCTTGAAATGGATCTGAGTATCTACTCTAAACAACACCGAGAGCCAGCACGAAGAGCTTCCCCGCGAGCAGCTCCCCAGCCTGCCTTACCTTCCACTGCCTGGGAATTAGGACAGCATCCAAGGCCGCTGGCACACTGCTCCCGGAGGGAGGATACCAGCCCCTCCAGCTCCTCCAGTCTGCTCAGCAGGTCCTTGATGTCCGGGGCGGCTGCGCAGCCACAGGCGCGCCGGGGGATGTTGATGCGGTGCGTGAAGACGATCTGGTTCCCCTCGTTCACCGTGTGCTCCTCGGAATTCTTGACGGGCTCGATTTCTGCCTTCAGGTCTGCGTCCCCGCTCGCCGTGTCCAGGTCCACGGAGCAGAGGGAGCCAACAGGCAGCTTAATGTTGTAGACGTGGTTAAAAACCACGGGCTGGTTTTCCTCTGGCAAGGTGACGTTGAGCCCGGTCTCCCGTTTCTGGCGGATAATCCTCTTGATGAGTCCACCACGGACGTGCTGGGACAGCAGAGCGAGGATGGCACAGGCCAAAACCCGGGTGGGGAGTCCCATGGTGGTGCTCAGGTCCTCTTTGAAGCTGAGAGAGTCTTATGGCTGCTTGGCCTTTGTAATCTGGAGCAGAAATTGGAGAGCTAGTTCAAAGCAAGCTGGGTATCCTTTTCTTTCCTGGCACGTTTGTTCCCTGAAAGAAGGAGGAAGAGTGTAAGGGATGAAGCACAGCTACACCACCCAGTGAAGGCCTGTGACATGCTCATGAGCTGCATCCTGAGAGAACAGGGCTGGGGTGGCACCCAATATACCACCTCACCTCCCCCAAGCTGCTGAGCTTGCTCTTATGTATAATAACTCTGCATTATCTGGTTTCCCAGGCTCTCAATGGGATTGTGAACTAAATGTCACCAGACATAAAGAAAGCTACAGTTATTTCCAGTTTAGAACAAACACAGTATATTGTGGAAGGTTTAACTGCCTCAAGCAGAAGACCAGGGTGGAGAAACCTGTTGAGTCTCATCTCAATTCAAAATTCTACTTTCAGAGAATGGTAAATAAAAGAAATCTATGTTCTGTTATGATATAACTAATGTTGTATCTAACGTTGTGTTTCCTTCACTGCTTGAAAACTGCTGAAGGCTGGATCATGTAAGAGACTCCAGATGTTGTCAAAAGGTTGATCAACACCCCAAAGCTCATTCCATCCCTTTTTTCACATGCTTTAAATTAGTGTGATTGCTTGAGAATCTGAACTCCAGGGCTTGTAGCCCAGTGCTAAGTTTCACTGTACTGATGATTTCTCTACAGCAGGAAGGTAGAAGGAGCTCTCTGGAGAGCTCTGAAGGTTCTCCTGTCAGTGTTGTGTCATAGCAATATTTCAGCAGACAAGCAGGGAGACATAAGATGACACTCCTACAGGGGAGAAACACAACAGAAAGAGCAATAAAAATACAGGTGTAAAAATGTCTTTTCAGCAGCCAATGTGCCTCACTAGGCAACACTTCCCACTGTCTGAGCCTTCCTCAGCTCTAACACCATTACTGGTTTATGGTCACAAGCACAAGCACCTGGCTGGGCTGTGCAGCTCTTCCTGAAGCTCATGAGCTTCAGTGTTTCCTCTTCCTCCTCAGCCTGTACATGTTCCTTTGAAGTAGAATGAGCCAGGGGAGCAGAACTACATCCCCTGACTTCCATGGAGAATCAGCCCTTGAGCACGTAGAGTGAGAACCCAGAGCAGCAGTGGAGTGGCTGAACAAGCACACCTAATAAATGTCCCCCCAGCATTTGTTTTCCTCCCTCCTCCCAGCACAGCCTGGCCAAATGGTCAGACCAGTGACTGTGCTTTCACTGCCTCTAAGTTAGTGAAATGCCACTGATGGGGGAAACAGCAGTTTGTTCTCTCTACACCCCTGTTTTGATGATAATTCATTTGTCAGATGAGAGACCAGCTTCTTCCACCCTCGTGCTTCCCCCAAAGCACAGAGATCATTTTCCCCATGCTGCCCCAGCTGCTTTTGTGAGAGAGTGACAATAATACATCAGACACTCCATGGAGTTGGTGTCTTTTATAGACAGTGTCGGGCTCACAAAGAGCAAACTTCCCCCCTTTTAACTGGGGAATGAATCAGAAGTAAACAAGCAGCAGGGAAGGCTTTTTTCTTGTCATGGAAAAGTATTCAGCTTTAAGCTATTTCTAACACTTACCCCATTTGTTCAAATATGTCTGCAAGCTCTGTCTGCACCAGAAGAGATCACAAGGTTGTTAAGAAAGAATAACAGAGACAGAAGTGGCCCAGGTCTCGTTTGTGACTCAGGTCAATCTCTGAACTGGGTTGCCACTTCATGAAACATGTTCAGCACTGTATTTGAAGTGGGGTTTTACTCTCAAGCACTCCCACCTGGGGCTTGCAAATTGATTTCTGTGTGATGGGATTCCATGTGCTCTACACTTTCTGCCCCAAGACAAGGTCATGCAGCTAAAATTGGTGCCTGACCCTCGAGTAGGGGACAGGCTGCCTGACAGATGGATCACCAATGGGAAATGGAACAAACTGGAAGCAGCTCTGCATCTAATTCTCACTGAATTTTAGTAGAAGTTGAGCATCAACTTCCTTATGGTTTTTGTAAATCCCAACTTACAAGAATATGGGCCTTGCCCAAAGCAAGAAAATTGATTGCACTTTTTCCTGCTGCCCAGTGTGAGTTTACAGATCACTTAATGATGGCACAAAGTGCTATTTCTTTAACGTGCCTGCAGAATGAAAAACCTGCTGCATGCAATAGCCCCTGTCACTGTTACCTTTGCTCCTGATGAAAGCCACAGGGACACCAGGACTTTTCCTGGATACTCCCTGCTTTAGGGGCAGCCAAACCTCTCAGCTTATATAGATGATGTTGGAAGGCTTAATGTCTCTTGGCTGACATGCTTTTGAAGTTTATGGAGAAGCATTGTGGTGGTCTAGAAGCACATTCCATGTCTGCTCTGTGACCTCTGTGTTGAGACACCTCGTGGGATGTCTGAACTAATTCATCAGATCAGGAGTTTCCCATCCAACCTGCCAAGGACCCAGCAGGATCATCTGAGCTCCACTCCTGGACCTGACAGCTACAAAACAAGGCACCTTCGTACCATTATTTAGACATTAGCTGTATTTTTGGCTGAGAGAACAAAGATGACATCCTTCTTTCCATCCCCAATTCCTCAAACATCTCTAAACAACCGCTCTGGCCACAGTGGACCACCCAGGAGAAGGTTCTAGAGAGAAATGGAAGCCACAGCAACTGTCAGGCTCTGTTATTCCTTCATTTTCCCTCACCTTCCCTTCAGAGCAGTCCATGCAGATCGTATTTTAAACCTCTCTGTATTTTCTTTGTAGCCACCAGCTGTTGGATTATTTACAGGCACATGAAAGCCTTGCAGGAAGGGTTTACAAAAGATGACCCTTCCCAGCATGAGTTTGGCCTTGTAGTGAATAAGAGGAGCTGGGTGAGGTCTGTCCCTCATCTCTCAGGTATGTTGAGAGGTTTGGATGACCAAGAATGTGTCAACCTTTTACAAGCAGTTTGTCTAATAGAGAATATAACTCATGCTAATGAACTGTGCCCCTCCTGTCTTCCTGCCACCCCAACTACAACTCAACTGCTTCACAAATCTTGACAATGATTACGTGGTTGGTCTGCAAAATGTTCTGCTTGTCATGCAGAGCAACCAAGTCTAGAGCTCATGTTCTCTCCATCTGGCCATTGGCATCTCCCCACAGCCATCACCCTCCTTGGGCAAGACTCAGCTCTCAATTCTCTCCTGCTCCCCGAGGCACAACCACAACATGAATAAGAACGAAAGGTGCTGGGGCCTCTCACACATCTGAAATTTCCTTCACCAGGGGACTGAATTTTGCAGTCCTGCCATTTAATAGTTGCTTGTGGGCACCAGGTCAAAAAACAGACCCCAGAGTGGATCTTCTGGAGTCATCTTAGATCTGTTGTAGCATCTTTGCTTCCAAGAACACTTGGGCAGAGCCATCCCCACCTGAGAAGAGCTTGGGCAGGTACACGGTGAGTGATGAATCCTTGGATTGCTCACACTGGATGCACCAGCTGGCATTTCAATTTCTACTTTTTTAAAAAAATAATACATTAAAATTACATTTGAAATCTTCTTCAGAGCACATAAACCTAAGGAGTGATATCTTTGACTTTGGACTGTTAAAAAATAGAGACTATGAACAGAGAAACAAATCATGACATCTCTGTGGCACCAGCTGGGGCAGATGGAGATTCAGGCAAAAAAATGTTTCTCATATGAACATTAAATGTAAAAGTTAGATGTAACCAAAGAGAAGAAAAAGACTATTTCAAGGAACACTTCTTAAAAACCTGATGGGTGACTAGCAATATTATTAATAATATGTGATAGAAATAAGATGGCCTGTCAATAGCACAAAGGGAAGGAATCATTTTCATTTCCACTGCAGCCCTTTCATGTGAGGATCTGAAAGCATGTCACAGTCTGGCTGTCAAAAGCTGGAAAAATGTTATTAAAAAGGGTTCTTTCTTTGTTTAGACATTCCCCCTTCCCCTCGCCCCCCTCCCGGCACCAGAACTTTTTCAGGACCTTTCCTTCTAATTAGAAATTTGTTTCTTAATAGGAAAATTTTAATCAATCTTGGAAAAAAAAAACCACAAACCCCAGGAATCCTGACTCCCGGGGAATACTAAGCAAAGGTAATTTATGAATATTTTCCTTCCCCAAAGACATATTTGCTGGAAACCACTAGGTGTGAGAAACTAAATTAATGTCTGCATAGCTGAAAGTCCTGGTGCAGCACTCTAGTCTGTCCTGAACAGTCAGGAGAGGCAGAGCTGGGACATGATTTGTGGGTATGTGCAGCGATAAATATGCAGATGAGAGCCCTGTGCAATTTTAAGCAAAACAGATTGCAGCAATGAAGAAATGGAGGTGTTAAAGAGGATCTCAGCTGTCCTTCTCAAACGAGGCAGAAGGCTGATTAGATTTGCTCAGACACCCTCTACATGTCATGACTTGGAAATTAGACTTAAAAAAGGCAGGGGCGGGGGGAAGGGGGGAGAGAGAAAAAATAAAGGAAACAATTCCTCTCTAAGCAGATACTTCCAACATTGCAGCAGGAGGGGATCAAATATTGTCAGCACATATTGGATTCAGGCACATCTTGTGTCAAATCTGCATAACATAGCAACGGGCTGGATTGTGACAGAGAGGAAGACTCAGTTGGAGAAGAGCCAAGGCCCTCTCCAGGGAACACAACGAGGAGCATTTGGAGGGCTGTAATTTGCTAACCCCAAAATAGCTTTCTGTGAGCTGGTGACTGAAGATCTTCGTGTTTTGAGAGTTTCCACCAGGGCATGACCTGGCCACCCATTCCCTCCAGCCCAGGGCACCCAGCAGGGCACGTGTGGGGGTATCACAGCCCTCCTCTCCTTCTCTCCTGCCACACACGCAGAAGGGCCACAGCAGGGATGTGATCTGCCCTGGAATAGTCCCTCTGTGCAGAATTGGTGGATTTTCCACCGGGAACACAAGCAGTGCTCTTACACAGGATTAATAAATGAAGACCGTCTGCCAAAGCGTGTTTTACAAGGCAAGCCTTCCAAAGATGCAACCTTTTAAAGCCAAAGTGCCAATGTGGCCTTGCCAGGAGCACGTGATTCCTGAGGCTCCAGGCACCTTCTCCAGCAGGAATGGATTAAGTCTGGAGTAAATTGAAATGTCCTCAAAGAAGGAGTTTGGGGGTGCCCTGAAAGTTTGGACACGGCAGGATGAAACGCCAACAGCTCCGACTTCATCGTCTCTCACCGCTGTTTCCACACATTCATAAGCACAGAAAATCATTTTCTTTCCATTCCCCATTCCAACAGGGCAAAGGAATCAGCAGGGATACTCAGTGTAGGTCAAACTACATTAAATCACAGCAGAGAGCAGAAATTCATAACAGTCCTGAACCATTGCTCCTGAATCTTTTCAGCAGAAATGATCAAAGCCAAATTATGGCTTTTTTTTTTTTCCCCCTTCTTTATTTACATTGTATTCATTCTAAGGAGAGGAATTTTAAGGCAGCTGATTTTAGAGTAATGCAGAAAATCCATCGTGCTCCCCAAGCTCCCAGAGAACACGTGTGCAAAGGAGTGTGGCAGTGGTTTCAACCTCAATTAGACACTCCCAGATGAAGAGGCCCCTCAGGGTAGGAAGCTCCAAAGAGAAATTTTCATAATTCAGGAATTTTCTTCAAAGCCTTAAATCGACTGCATGAAGAGGGGAAAAGAAGGTCATAACTTTTAAAGAAGACAGAAGGAAGGTGATTAGCCTGTTCTCAATGGTTCTAACAGATAAAATGCAGTGGGATAAGCAGGAATCCATCCAGTTCCCAGGCTGCACTGAGAGGATTTACCTCTGCTCTATAGTCAAACAACTTCACTTCTATCTCCATGGCCAGGTCATAAGGAAAGAACGCCCTGCAAACATTCTGCAGTTTGCTAGATAAGAAATCCCCATCTGGAAATCCCACAAACAGCTTTGGATCCTGAGTGACCCTCCTGTAAGAAACAGCAGAATGGTTTGAAAGCCTTTTCCACCCCACCCTGCTCCAGATTTATGGACTCAACCTACTCCTGGAAGTCAAAAAGACAGAGAAGCCCTGACCAAAATGACCTTGCTGCCTGTGGAAGGCCAATGAAGGTGAAAAAGAGGGGGGGAAGAACCCTCTGGAACAGCTGCATGGAGAAAGAGGCCGAGAGGAAACAACTGGGAAGGAAGATTTAAAACTTGTTTGTTTAACTAGAGAATGATGAAGTCTGGAGACGCAAATGACACAAATGCACCTGCTGTCACCCAAGGGACTCGGGGATGTCCACAGCCCAGGACAGGAGCTCCACGGCATCCACATGTGCTGGAGAAGTGGCCAACAGCCTCTTCTCCAAAAGATGGTATAATTACAGTGGACAAACTGTAGTGGAGTCATCCCTCCACTTTAAATATGGAAAGCTGAGGCAGGGAGAGTCTGGCCCTGAGACACACAGGCTCCTTCAGGCTGAGGAAGCTGCTGAGTGCCAACCCAAGCCCAGCAGCTCCCAGAAGGCAGCAGACCCTGAGAGCACACTTTCCTCTGGGGGGGTGTACCTTGATGGCTCCAGCCCTTGGTGTTTGATGTGGGGAGCTCTGAGCTCTGCATGGCCCCAAAGCCACCCATGTTTCATGCACTGCCCATTTGGGAGCAGCCCTTGTGGGGCTGAGAACAATTCCAGCTCAGGGCACTTTGAATGCAGGGATGGCAACTGGTTTGCACAGTTCTTTCATGATTGATTTCTCAGCTGTCACAGATCAGAGTTTTCCAGCCCAGAATGCATCCATCATCCATTCCAAGGGCCTTGCCCGTGCCACTGGAATTAGTAACACAAACAAAAGAAATTTTAGGGCTTTAATGAACCCTAGGAAAGATCCTGGTGATCGCTGGAATTGTGATCATATTTATCCCTCAGACTCTTTCAAAGAACAGCAATTAAAACAAATACATGGCTATTTTTTGCCCCATCCAGCCCCTGAGGTCCTGCATTAAATCTCACTGTGCTAAGCCTGAACTCTTCCCTCCAGTTCAGTTTTCGTCTCTGGCTCTGAGATGATATTCTTACTTTGAGGAAACTGGATCATTTCTGGTTCACAGATCCTACTGTACATCATCTTTAAATAAAACCATTTGGATTCATTTTAGCCCCCACCCATTCCACCTTGGCTGAAAAGCAGCACATGCACAGGGCTCTGCCAAGGCTGTTTTGGAAGGAATTTTAATTAATTGCTTTGTGTACAATTTAGAATTTAGCAAAGGCTCATATTTCAAAGCCATCAGCATGACAGTGCCACAAAGGGGAAGGAGAAATAACCCACTGAAGCCAACATCCATAAAAATGTGAAAGCGCTATGGTAAATTCTGAATGATAAGCATAAAAGGAGACCCATGAGAGACTAAACCTTCTGTTGCACAGTGACTATTTTGAGTTAAATTAGCATGATTATTCCATTATAAACTACTTTGTTTCAGAAGTTTTGTACTCTCAGCCATGGAAAATCTCTCCAGGTCTATCCTTGTTCAGGATGTCAGAGAGAGAACAGACCTTTCCAAGCTAAACAATGAGTCTGGCTGGTTTTCAAAGCAGAGTAAAAGTTCAGGGAGCAGAGGTGGTCTTCTTCCAGTATCAGTAACACCTTTGATCAATGAACTATTAAATATAATGAGCAAATCTCATGAATTCAATGAAAAATTAAGTCAGCTGGCAGAGATACAGCGGGAAGAAAATGACTGCCGAAAACATGCAATAATTAAACAGAAGTGAAAACCAGATTATGTGACGAGGTGCCTGCGAGAACAGGATATTGAGCTCTGCAAGCAAGAGGTGCCTTCCAGTTTCTGAGTTATACAGACTCTCTTGATTTATGTTTCTTAGGAATTACCTGGCTGCTGATGAGAAAAGCAAAGCGATTCTGCCTGAGCATACCACTGCTATTCCATCAGGAGCCACGGGGCAGGAACTGGGAGGAGAGCCAGGAGTCTGGGAATGGCACCGTGCTGGGATTTGGGACATCTGAGATCATCCCTCATTTATGGCATTTTAGCCCAGTCAGTTATCACCCTGATTCCTCACAAGTCTAGGGGGCATTTGCACCCTAAACAAAGTACAACTGACCAAACTTCTTCTTTCTTTTTATACTTCCAACATTTTCTCTAGAGATTCTTCAGTTTATCCCTATGAAAATGCTTTCCTTGCTCTCAATTTTCCTGCTTAAATTCTATTATCTTCATGCTGGAAGCTGTGTCTTAATGCTTTTCTATACTACCTGTATTAGAGGAAGCCCCAAGTGTGTTAAACAGTAGGAGCCAAGTGGCTACAGCTCTTAATGAGGTTTAATGGCAGTCACTTCTAATTAGGCCACAGGTATAGATAAGATTGATGGGGAATAGGCAAATGAGATGCCTTTGGAAATGGTTCAATCTGGCTCAGTCAGAGCTGCTCTGAAAAAAATAATGTGTTTTTAGGGCTGCTGGGTATGGGATGTTTGTTAAGGCCTTGCCAGTGCACTTATCAAAGAATCCCAGACTGGGATTCAGAGAATCCCAGACTGGTTTGGGTGGGAAGGGACCTTAAAGATCATCTCCTTCCACCCCCTGCCATGGGCAGGGACACCTTCCACCAGCCCAGGTTGCTCCAAGCCCCATCCAACCTGGCCTTGGACACTTCCAGGGATGGAGCAGCCACAGCTTCTCTGCCCAACCTGTGCCAGGGCCTGCCCACCCTCACAGGGAAGAATTATATCCAAATATTTAATCTAAACTTATTTTCTTTCATTCTGAAGCCTTTCCTCCCCTTGTGCTGTCACTCAAAGCCCCTGTAAAGAGTTTCTCTCCATCTGTCTTCTCCAGTAGCTCCTTCAGGCACTGGAAGGCCAAAATTAGGTCACTCCAAAGCCTTCTCTTCTCCAGGCTGAAAAATCCCAGTTCTCCCATCCTTTATTCCCAGCAGAGCTGCTCCATCCCTCTGATCATTCTGGTGCCTCCTCTGGACTTGGTCCAACAACTCAATGTCCTCACACCTCAAGAACAAGGTTTGCAACATCTGTTGTCCCACCAAGAGGTATCACAAGTGTTGTACAGAATTCACATTTACAGGATCAGACCCTGAGGAAGCAGCATCTGCTGGCTCCTTGGATACCCCAGTTCCCCCTGCCTCCTTGGATACCCCAGCTCTTCCTGGCTCCTTGGATACCCCAGCTCTTCCTGGCTCCTTGGATACCCCAGTTCCCCCTGGCTCCTTGGATACCCCAGTTCCCCCTGGCTCCTTGGATACCCCAGCTCCCCCTGGATCCTTGGATACCCCAGCTCCCCCTGGATCCTTGGATACCCCAGCTCCTCCTGACTTGTCTCAGAGCCTTACAGCTATTTAAGCATTTGTTTAAATGAGAAGCATCCAACTTGGATTATGCAATAGTTATGTATATCCAACCAGCCTTGGGGAGAGACCCACACTAAAATCAGGAATCAAAAGCTCTGAATTGATTTTTGGTACCACCAGAGTTAACGAAATTATCCTAGTTATAATTGAATGAAGGTAATTGCTGAGTGACTTAGATGTGTAATGCAGAATTAATCAGACCGTGCTCATAACATGCTGTTTAATCTTTCATGTAATTTGCTGCTAAATGTGCATCATCAGAAACAAATAAATGACACATCTCAGTGTGAGCTGCAGATGTGTTGCCTTCCAGCATGGTTATGAGATCCTCACTATGGATAATGGGGATTATAGTGAATGTGTCTCCGACTTGATGGGATCTTGCCTTTGAGTTCATTTTACTTTAAAAGCTGCAGGAGCTTCTCCTGCCTTTCCTTGGAGACCAGAAAGACTCTGCTGCTATACCTTGTCCACCCCTGCCAGGGGGGGAACCAACACATCCTCCTCCTCATGCCAGGGGCAATAAAAACTATGCCTTGACACCCCAACTGAGATCTCAGAGCTGGAGACCCACCACCTTCCCAAGAAGTCCCTACCCCAAGGATATCCTAAGGATGCTGCCCAATATCAGGTGCTAGAGGCCCTGAGAGCACCAAGCCAATACAATGGTGTCACTTGTCATATATTAGGGAGGGATTTGTGCCACCTCCTGGCAAAGGGTGAGTTTTGGGAGCGCTGTGTGCGACCCCACAGGCGTTCCCAGAGTCAGCTCCCGGCTGCCAAGGTTCTGAGCACCCAACAAAAGCCAGGCAGACAATGGGAGCTGGGAGTGAAAACCAGCCCTGCTCCACCACTGCAAACCTGTGCCAGAGCTGGCTGGTGCCAGGAGGGCAGTGGCCCAAAGGCAGGGCCAGCCAGCAGCTTTGGAGGCTGTTTGTGACCAGGAAAAGCTGCCTCTTGTGCTGAATTTCCATCCGTGTTTAATGCCGGGGGTTGGGGAAGACATTGGCAAAGCATATGCCCGGGCATAGGGAGGTGGATAAAGCACTTTGGTGCCAAGAGAGCCCAACATTTATTTTGGGTGTGCTGTGGAGTCTGAATTCATGTGATAGAGTAATCCTGGAGATGAGGTCATGTGTTCCCTGAAGGGCCCTCTTTGTAGCCCGGGTTAGTTAGCAACGCTTTTTCTGTTATCAAGCATCTGATTAAACTCACAAAAGAGGGGCCTTTAAAAAAACAGTCTCAGGCAGAATTGAGAAGTGAATAAATAAATTGGGTTTGGTTTTTTTTTGTTTGGTTTTTTTTTTGTCCTTTTCATTTTTCCCGACAGGAAAAGGGGAGAGGAATAAGATGGGAAAGGGGCACCAAAAAAGGGATTCCTTGTTCTCAGATGACAGAACAAAGGTCTTCATCTGTTTCCAAATTCCCTCCAGAGCCCAGTTACACACACCCATGTGCCACATGTCACCTTGGAGGTGACACAATGCACCTCCAAGCAACACAAAGCTCCCTGTGCCCAGTGACACAGCACCCACATGGGGCAGGACTGAAACCCTTGCCCAAACCACTGGCCTTTGAATCCATTAGAAAAAAACCCCAATAACTTGGTTCCTCTCCTTCTGGATTATTTAGTTCAGTGTTTCCCTGCCTTTTCCACTGGATGTCTGACATAGCATAATGTATAAAGGTTGTCTCTATAAAAGAACTGTGGCCAAGTGATGATAAAGTCACAGGTCCAAGTGGTTAAAAGTTTCTCATTACACCCATTTAGTCATTGAAAGATGCCATTTTTAATTTGATTCTGAAAATGCAGCATAAAGAAAACTAAGAGAGAATCAGCAACATTTCAGGAGTTGCCTTTCTCAAGAAAAGAAATGTCTGGCAAACCTTTTTGAGGAAATCTTTGAAACCAGTAATGGTTGGCTTTGAACAAAATGCCCTATATAAAGAATAACCACCTCAATCTTTTCTTCAAAGGATTTCTACTCCTTTTTCTAATAAAACCCAGAGCAGGCTGGACTTGATTACTAAATGAAAGCCATGAATGTGAAGCCCCAGTGCTCGTGCTCTGCTCCACCCCAGGACAGGAGGAGAGAGACAATTGGTCTTGTGTTCCTCACACCTCTAAAAGTGCTCATGGAGGAGTCAGGCATGTCCTTTCCGTGCATTTAAAACACCACACTGAATGGCCAGGTAGCAAAATACTTCAAAAATAGTGGTCCAAGAGCCAAAGGGCTTCTTATTGATGGCTGATTCTGCCCAGTGACATTCTGGGTCCTACCAGCTTGGAGGACACGGATTCTCCTCTTCCCTATTAGTATTATTATTACACTATATATTATATAAATATATTTGTGTATATTATACCCAAAACTATTGTAACTACAGAGAAATAACCCTCTCCCTGCACCCCCCAGCATGTTTGGCTGGAAACCCTCCTGGCTGGGAATGTGAAACAGCTTGAATGACTGGGAAAAGGGAGGAAAGCAGAGCTGGGGAGGGGGAGCAGAGGGGACAGACACCAAGATTTCCCTGTTTTTGGATTTGATTGTGCTATTGGGGTCTATCCCCCAACTCCACTGGCTCTTTTACTCCAAAGCATGTCAGACCAGCTGGTGGATTTGACCTGGGGCACTGCAGGGATTCACAGCAGCTAAAAATATGGCTCTTCAGTATTTTATTTTTTTAAACAGAGTTTTTGTTGGAGGCAAAATAAAGATAAGGCCATGTAAAACAGATGCTGCTGAATGAGCTCAAGGGAATAACCCAGACTGGAGCAGGTTGGCTGAAGGGATGTCTCACATGGCTCATGTTGCTGTTTCTTAGAGGTGCAAAGCCCAGGAAATGAAAAAGCTGCATCTATAAAATGTAAAAGGTTTTTCTAACAAATTAGGTTTATTCCCTTTAGTATGTAAAGGGGTGAAACTCTGGATGCTGAGCTGCAAAAACCAAACAAATGCTCATTTGGAATAACCTCATTTTTTAAAATACATTTCAGCTGACAGTTCCAACAGTGAAATGTGGCGTGATTTGGGTCCTGCTCCTCAGGCAGCACAAGGAAAGGGGCAAATATTTCTGGATTTGTCCTGCAGGGACATGTGGATGGTGATGGCAGGTGAGGGAACACCCAGCTCCCCTCTGCTGTACCTCAGAGCCTTGGTTTGTGGGGCTGGGAGGATGGACAGGCTCTGCTTTAGGAGAACTGGGAATACAAACTGCCAGGTGGATTTACCAGGGAATCTGCTGAGAGAGGGAAAAGCTGCATGGGAATAAAGCCTGAGGTGAACCAGCCAAAGAACATGTTCCCCTGGGAGTTCAGTGGTGAGCTACAGACTCAGGGTGTCCACTGAATGGGCTCCCCAGGCCTGGAAAAACTACATTTGAACAGAAAATCCCCCTGGCCAAGGGTCTGCCATATCCAAGCCTTCTGTACCATGAAATGAAGCTCAGTAGAGCTGGAGTTCCCACAGAAATGGGGGCAGAGCAGAGACTCCAGAAAGTAGTTAATAGTGTGGCCTCATGGTCAGGCCTGAGGGCTGAAACTCAGGCATCCCACGCTGAAATTATTTTATAAACCATCTGCTGTGCCTCTTTTTAACCACTGGTAAAACCTCACATGGGTAATGTAGGTGTCTGGGAATTAAGGATTCCAAGGACCTCACAGGGAAGGTACTGGCAAATCCTCATTTCTATAATTAAACATCTTCCTGAGGAGTGCTGTAAAATTGTCAGAAAATACAGAATTAAAAAGCAAAGAGCTGGAGTGTTGCCCCCTGCAATGTGAGGGACAGAGAATCACAGCTCAGGAAATCTGCAGAGCTGCTCCAGCCCTGGGGACCAGCAAGGAAGGACATGGAGCTGCTGGAGAGGCCAGAGGAGGCACCAGGATGGTCAGAGGATGGAGCAGCTCTGCTGGGAGGGAAGAATGGGAGAGCTGGGATTGTTCAGCCTGGAGAAGGGAAGGCTTTGGGATGACCTCATTGTGGCTTTCCAGTGCCTGAAGGGGCTACAAGGAAGGTGGAGAGAGACTGTTTACAAGGACTGGAGTGACAGGACAAGGGATGATGGTTTCAAACTGGCAGAGAGCAGGTTTAGATTGGATATTGGGAAGGAATCCTTCCCTGGGAGGGTGGGCAGGCCCTGGCACAGGGTGCCCAGAGGAGCTGGGGCTGCCCCATCCCTGGAAGTGCCCAAGGCCAGGTTGGACGGGGCTTGGAGCACCCTGGGCTGGTGGAAGGTGTCCC
>JAWWEW010000038.1:8494189-8505968 GCA_035583185.1 Anabacerthia variegaticeps | reverse complement strand
ACACAGAAAGGGAAACAGAATTAGAAGAGGCAACTATGAGAGAACAAGCACCAAGCCCGTCTGGTCTAACAGTGACTGAGACGAGGCACAAGTTAATTCAGCCTGCCCTTGGAGCTTGTTCCTTTTTTGTTAAGAGCTCGGACACTTGAGCATCAATTTCTGGAAATGGGAACTGAGAGAAAGAGAAACAAAACCAGCAGGTCAGTGGGGTGCCTTTGAGCTGCATTCAGGCTCCTGGCAGGGTGCACAGCAATCAGCCAAGCTGAGCAATTTGCTGTAAACTCAGGAGGGCAAAAAACAAGGCAGGACTCTCCTAAATACTTTATTTCTCACTTCTGCAAAGCAATCTCTGGTTTTAGGATGGCTGTCAGACGGGGAAGAACAAGCCACTAGAAGACAGAGCCCGGATAAAACCTGGATTAGAAACAGCAGGACACAGCGGGGATGGGAGCAGCAAAGGCAACAATGGAGTCAGCAAAAGTGCTGCTGTGCTAAACACAGAAGCAGAACTGTGGAAATGGGTCAGCTCCGAGGGACTCCACGGAAGGCAGAAGGGATGGGTCACACCTCCCTTTCTCTTCCTTTCTGCCTGAAACCCCTCTTTGCATTTCCAGCACAGAAATGCCTTCTGCCTGTTACTCTGTGTAGGACTCCGGGCCATGGAGAAGCCTCAATTAGTGCCTTTTCCAATATAAAAACCCCCTCCTTTCTCAGCAAAAGCAACTTCTGTGCATAATCTCCCAGCAGAAACCACTCCTGCCTCTTAAGTACGTCCTGTACCTTTTAATAAAGCCTTTCCTAATAGCAAAAGCATTCGCTCGGGCTCTTGGCTTTTCCCTCCTCACAGCAAAGACGCGGGGCTGGAAAAGATCTATGGTTTTCTAAACTTGTCTTTGGAAAGTTTCCTTGCCAAGTTACACTTTGTCAGGAGCTCATTATTTTCTGGGGAGATGCTGGAGACTTCACTGGGAAATATTTGGAGGGCTTTGCTGCTGCAGTTTCGAACCATGAGGTTTGTGTGCTCCCTTGCCTGAATCGCAGCAACCCTGGTTCTGCTTCATTTCCAAACCCTTCTCCGTGGCATTCCTTCCAAAACCACCTCGAGGTTTTCCAGAGCCTCTTTCATAAAGTTCTGGATGGTTTTGGGAGGAGATGGGAAGAGCAGAAAGCCAGGACTTCTGCATTTTCTTCCCACCTGGTTCATGCTGAGCAAGAGTTTGGAGAGGAAAGCAGCAGCCAGCTCTGGAGATTGGAGTCGGACAGTCTTATTTGTCCCAAAAATCTGTGATTGACGTGTCAAACATGAGCTTTTCTGCACATAATGAGGGGTAGGAAATGAGCCATCAATGCTCTTGATAGATATAATAAGAATAGGTGCATGAGTAGCTGATCTGCCATAAAAAGCAGATGCCAAATTAATACCTTTACCAAAAATACTGGTGAAAACTGCGCAGCAGAAATTAGGAAGTTTTCTAAGAACCATAAATTACTGACTTATGAATCAAACGTCACACAGTGTAAGAGTGAATAGGCACTGAGACAGCACCTCTGAGGAGACTGTTTTTTCAATTCCTCCTGGAGGTCCAAAGGAAGAGGCCAGCCCAAATCCTGCCCCACACACCCAGCACCACATATGGAAATATGTGAAATTATTCCAGCTGAAGGAGTGTCACGTCCAGAGGAGAGTGCTGTGGAATTCTCCTCTTTTAATGACTTTGCTGTAAGGAAGAGCATGAACAATTTACATTTATACTGGTGTGGAATAACAAAAAGTGTTTAAGGGGCAGGAATTGCTACAGATGATATAGGCAGCAGGGTGCTTCCAGAATTCATTATGGCTCTTTGCATGTAGTTTCGAATTTTGCTTTGATTTAACCATATATTCATTCAAACACTGAAATGACATCTCTAAAAACCTCTCAGAACTCAGCCATAAAAGCCTGCACTATTTTGGGGGACCAGAAATATTATTATTACTGGCCTCCTGTCATTAGCAGGCTTTGGTTATTGTTTTAAAAGAAGCTGAGGAAACATATGGGTGACCCTTCACCAGGCAATTCTTTGCTTTTAAACCAATTATTAGTTCCCTCAGGCGGCTTTTCCTCCCTGCCAGAGCTCCTCTGTCCTTGGTACTAACATCTCAAACAGGCAGCAATGTGCACATTTTAAGACCACAGAAGGAGTTCCTTGAAATCTGACTTCCAGTAATCGCCCCCAGGCTACAGATCTGCCTGGCCCAGTTCTGTCACATGTGGTAGCATCAAGAATTTGCATCTCTGGCAACCCAGGGCAGGGTAGCAAACTCATCCCAGAGCAAAATGTGTAATGAGGAGAAGATGGAAGAAAAATCGAGCCTGGCAAGGCAAAATGAAATATAAATTAGAGTTGCGAAATATGAAACAAATTGAGGGCAAGGCATTTGGAAAATAGAGAGGCTGAAAAGTCCAGTCTGAGGGTGTTTCTCAGTGGTCTGATGGAAAGCAGAAACACTTATGTAATGTAATGGAAAATGCAGCCATAAACACAGCCCTGAGCAAGTGATTAGTGACAACGGTGACTGAACTCGGACAAAAATCCGAGCTGCTGCTTCAAATGTCACCAAATTGGGTGCTGGAACACTAATGAGAGGCTCGAGAGACCTCCACCACCAACATCTGACCTCGTTCTCTTAACCCACAGTGACTTGAGACCTGGCTGTGCTAAAGCCTGAGCTGACAGCAATTGGAGCCGTGCAAGACAAGAGGGGCCGTGGAGCTCAATTATCCCGCAGTGAAATCAATGCCATTGTGTCACATGGGAGCTTGGCTGGCAGCCCCTGGAGCCTGCACAGCAGAAACCCATCCCCTCAGCAGTGCCAGCTCCAGGGAAGGCACCAGGAGCCATGCAGACAATGAAGTGCCACTGTGGGCATGAGAAACCCTCGGGGGATTCTGATTTCCCCTCTGTCAGGCTGGGTTTATCCCTGTGTTACTCCATTCCTGACCCACATGAGCACAAACCAAAGTGGATCAGGCCAAGGCACCCTCTGCAAAAAGAAACTGCTCTATTATATACCTAAGGCAATGCCAAGTATGTGTACTACGAGTAGATTTGATCCCCTCTATCCAAGGGAATTATTAACTGCTCATGCAAGCAGAAAAATTTCATTCCCCAGGTGAAACATTGGAGTTGGATAACACAGAGCCAGTTTTTGTTTACACCAAGGCCCCCTTTCTTTTCAGTGATAAGATACTAGGGTGCAGGATTATAGGATATATAGGGCATATATAACCTGGGCATATGCCCAGGCTGCCCAGAGAGGTTGTGGATTCTCCATCTCTGGAAGTGTCCAAGGTCAGGTTGGAGGGGCTTGGAGCAACCTGGGCTAGTGGAAGGTGTCCCTGCCCATGGGAAGTGGATGAGCTTTGACGTTCCTTCCAACCCCAACCAGTCTGTGATTCCATGATTTCTATTTACAGGAATTGTACTTTTCTTACATCAAGAGGGAGCTTTATGTGTATACACGGAAACAAACAGAGTTTCAGGGTTCCTGCACTTGTTCTGAGCAGCACAAATTATACAAAAGAGACTCAGGTCACAGCCTGGAAACCACTGCATTTATCCAGGATCAGTTCCCTTCTCTTAGAGATGAGACTCTGCCCATTTGAATGATGCCAGTGGCACCTTCACCCAAATACAGAGGGAACCAACCAAAGCAGAGCAAATGAACTGTGTGTCCCAAATGTCCTTCCACAGCAGTGATGGGGGGCTTTTGGGAACACAGACAGGACAGTGACACTGAGCTCCCAGAGATTCCAGAGCCCAGGCATGGGCAAAACGTGGATGGGCACACACCTGGCTGGCAGCAAACTGGATCCCCTTGCTTCTGCCAGCACCTTTGTTACATCCCAAGGTACTATTGCTGAGATAAATAGACAATATGTGAAAGAACAGCCCAGGAAGGACAAATAAAACACAAATAACGTTCATGCATTTGACAATGGCACTCTCTGGGTGCTGCAGTCTCTCCATCAAGCCTGGAACTGCAGCACTTGTGGTGCTGGACCCCTGTGATTGACTTGCTAACCTGTAAAGTGTGTGAGGCAACATCATAATTAACAGTTGGCAGTGGAAACATAAATTCCCTGGCTTGTGGATGGTATATCCTCCTATAAACACTGCACTTGGCCACCAAACTGGAAAAATAGATAGGACATTCATAAGGAGTGCTCTCCATGGGAAATGCCAACCTTTTTTTCCTGGAAACTATTCACCCTGCCAAAATACTTCAGCAAGAAAAATGATCTGAGACCTTTCCCTTAATATGTATCCTGTTCTCATCTGACTTGTAGCCCACAGTGTGCAGCATTCATTGGGAGTCAGCCTTGAATTACTGTGCTACAAGCCATGCAGGAGGGAAGTACAAGCCACAAGTAAAGGGAAAATATGCATTACACTGGGTCTCACTAAGAGGAATGGGTTGCCCACACATCACAAGCTACCTTTATATCTTTCTTGGCACAGCCTTTTGTCACACAGCACAGAGAAACTATTTAGGAGGATTCAGCATATCCAAAAGAGGTCGGCTTTCCAAAAGAACCAGGGAAAACAAAGAGCCAGTGCAAAGTGGCCACTGAGCTCCTTTTGAGGGCCTGACAAACTGGCTTCTGACAAGATGAAGTCATGCCTGGCCAAGGAGGACGATAACCACCAAGGTCTTGTGCTGAAGTGCACAGCACACACTCAAAGAGAGCCTTTCCTGTGCAAATAAAGGCCTTTCATCAAAGCAAAGAGGCAGAAAACCACAGCCCCAAGAGTGCTCAGCTCGCTGCTGGCTCTCTCACCTGCTCCTCCTGCATCCTGTGCTTGAGATAAGCCCAAAACTCACTGAAAATACCTGCCTGTCTCCAGTTCTTTGGAGTTCTTGGGAATGGAAAGTTAACTCCTTTCTGGGAAATAAATCTTTTTATAGTCCCTTTCCAGCAGGAGTTCTTTAATGGTGGAAATAACTCTTTAGCCAGTTCTGATGGGCACACAGGGAAACAGTCTCAGAGCTGAATTTTCCTGTATACTCAGAAGAAATTTATATCCCCTTTTGGTTCTGTGCTGCCAGAGCAGCGTAAAAGAACATAAATTTAAAGAAGGCTCAAGGCAGTTTAGACTAATATTATGACCAATCTCTTAATTCCATCACAAAATTAGCATTTGTAATTTGAAGTTTCTGGACTTACCAAGTTCTGCTGCATGCTGGGCACAGTTAGAGGAAAATCATCCTGGTGGAATTTCCCCAAGCTCTCACTTTCAGAGCCCTGGGAGCATCCTGGCCAATATCTACACACCCATATAGTCAATGCCACAGCCTGGCATGGGAAGAGCCAGCCCACTACAACAGACCTTTGTTGTGCCTGTGATTCAAGCAATTGTTTTGAAAATCTCTATTAAAGATTTCTGTGCTACCACCCCGCACTTTCGACTCAATTACTAAAAAGAATATGTTTTCTAAGCATGAAACAATATCATTTTTGTGAGGAGGTTGGAAGCGGAGCGTTTCTCTGAAGGGAAGAAAGCTCCCTTTCTCTTCCCTGTGCGGGGCTGGTTTGGGGGAAAGGGCTTTCTGTGTGAGTAATCTCTCTAAGTAGGAAGCAGAGCTCCCCCATTGCTAGGGAAGAATGGACCTCCAGTAGGCTAATATGTGATGGATGACTGAATGCAAACTTGGCAACCTTGTCCTCAGGCTGCCCAAAGAATACAAAATGCCACGGGCTATTCGTGCGCTGGGACGCTCCAGTTGGAAGTTCTGAAAACTTGGCAGCATCCCACCTTGGTTTAATTGAAACTCCAGACAATTAGGGATGGGAATCTGGGGGGATTTCTTGTGATGAGGTCAACTCAGGATGGATTTATCTTGGGTGGTTCGCTCATACAGAAGCCAAAGAGAATCATAAATGGAGGGTTATTCTCGTTGACTCCATGAGCTGAGCAGCAAAAGCTCACACTGGGTTATGAGGTATCTTGTTGGGTTTCATTTATATTAACTAGTTTCTTTAATTTCTACATCTGGATGTCTATGAGTGGGGGGTATGGCTGTTATTATAAGGAACACACAGGAGAGAGGGATATGATGCATATAGAAATCCAGTAAAATATTAGAGTAAGGCCATGTCTGGTTATAAGGCCATGCCTGTCATTCATTCAGTGTTCAAAAGAGACATGAAGTGATTCAAACTTCCTGCTCCCAGTGCCCAACCCCTTTCTGCAGGATCAAGAGGCATCTCTTGTCACGCAGGATCCCTCCCTGACTCCTCCTCCCAGTCTGCCCGTTCCACACCGCTCGGTTACATCAGCCATTGAAGGAGTTCAGGAGGATTTCAGTAGCTGGAAGAATGCCCAGTTTCTAACTTTTCCCACATGTGGAAGGCATTTCACTTCAGCTCAGACTGGACAGGGGTTGAACACACCAGTGGACAGCGAGCACCGAGGGAGGGGAAGTTCCACACTCGCCCCGAGCTCAGTGGAAACTGCGACAGCTCGAGGTTTTCTCTTGGGCTTGTTCATTTCTCTGCTCTCCAAGAACTGCTTCGTCCTTCTTTTTTTCTCTCCACTACACAAAGGACTGTTTTTGAGCAGCTAAGAATAGAAATTGTAATTTCCTTATGGCAGACAGCGCTGCTTACAATGTCTCAAAACTTCTTCTAATGCACCAAAGCCCTGAAATGCTGCAGCAGTAGTTGCAACATCAACTCCTTGCACAAACCAACCAAAGCCATGGACAGCAAGTCCACTTTGATATCAAGCATTTTAATTAATCATATTGCATTTTATAAACTCCCAAGTCATCTGTACACATCCCTTAGTTTACAGCTCCTAACCTCAAATTACAATGTTTTCTGTCCAGAACTCATTAATTAGTCCTACAATTGCACTGGGTTTGCATATTTCTGAGCCTGGGCGAGGATAAAATATTCACTCAATTCCCTCTGCTTGCTGTCTTCCTTAGTTTCCTACTTCAGCAACAATGATTTTCCTGCAACATTACATCAGCAAATTCCTTAAAACAACTAAGGGGAGCTATTACATTTTACAGTAGTTTCAGACTTCTGGAGTTTATAACCACAGGGGTGGATACAGAGATCAGTCTTTGAGCGAGCTGTGCTAACCTCACACCAGAAATTAAGTCTGAGAAAGTGCCTGTTGGTAAATCAGAGCCTGGTTTTAAAGCCCTATATCTCAAGCTGCCACTGTTCAAAACAAATACCTTTTTATTATTGGAAAGCTGAGATTTCTAACTTTCCACTGATGTAAATCATCCATTCTTAAGCCTCGAGTTTTATGAGCCACTGGACCTTAAAGCTGTCAATGGCCCCTCAGCTCAGCAGACTGGGATGGCACCTGTCCAAGGACAAATATATCAACTCACAGGCTTCAAATTAGAGCCATTTTTTTAAGCAATCTGAATTTCTCATGTTTCAATAGATGTCACAGAGGTAGGACAGGTAAATGTGTGGCTGATCCTGAAGCAAACACCACCCTCTCTGCATTTCAGCTCTTTCCCAAATGCAACATTCAGCCATGGATACCAGAATGCCTTAAGGGAAGCATCCAACTGAATGGGAGATGTGTCTCCATTGTAGATCTGCCAAAATGGGACATCCATTTGCACCAAACACCCCTTATCCAACCCAGGACAATAAAATGCCATTTGGCACCACTCAAACCTCTGGACAGAGCCCACAGAGCTGGATGGACAGAGGCACCTTTGTGTTGCACCAGGAAAATAGCAGAGAACTGCCCAAGCAGGTCTAGTTTTTCAAATGGCTTTACCAGGAGGGATGAAGGGGTTAAAACTCTGGCTCCAAAGCGATATCACTGTTTTACCTGCACATTTGCTTCTTGGTTCTGCTTCTCTCTTGAAAAGGATGAAAAACTCCCATGAAGAAGAGACATTAATCTCATTTTCTTATCAAAAAGTGAAACAATGCACGAGAACAAACTTTGACAGTCTCTTTATAGCGAAATCAGAACATCTTGATACATGAATAGTCTTTGTCTTTTTTTAGCTATTTTATAAAGAGAAGTAATATGAAAAATGAGCCACCTGAGCTGAATGTCAAACACCTTTAGAAATGCTGTTATAGCAACGTGATAGTTAAGTTTAGGTGAATACTGAGGAGAAATGATCCCAGCCTTAAAGAGCTGGGATGAAAAAAGAAAGCAGCTTTCCCTTAGCAAAAAGTCTCCAGCTAAGTTACTCAGAACCCGTGGAGCACATTGTAGGCTCTGTTTAGGGACATTCCCAGTAAGTTTTAGCATCATTATTTCAACAGGAGCGTTGGGTCTGCTTGGTTTTTATTCCCTATGACCACCATGTACCTGGGAGAGATTTCTTCAGCAGAATTTCTGCTTCCCCTCCAGCTGAGACACGACATTGTCATCTGCAGGCTGTGGTCTTTCAGCAGATCCTTTGGCTCTCCCACAGCTTTGGAAACACTGATAAAGTAACTGTAGTTGGAGGATTAAGGGTTGGAACTAGCAAAGAATTTTCTCTGGGCTGAAAGGAGCCAGAGGATAAAATTAATGAGCAAAAGCTATGGGGAATGAACGCCAGTTTTGCTCCTTGAGGACAGTGAGTGTGACAGGTCAGTGGGCACAGAGAGTGCCCCTCACTCTGCCCGTGCCAGCTGCTCCTCTCCCTGCTCAGCTCAGGTGAACAGCCTTCCCTCTGGACCTGTGCTCAGGTGCACTGCCTTTCAGAAGGGGAACACACCAATTCTCTTTGGCTAAACAGTTTCATTTGATCAAATTTGACCAGGCTTGCTGCTCAGTTCCCTGCAGCAGTAAGAAACATCCCAAAGGACATCCCAACACAATTCTGCAGATGTGCCTGGGATTCAAGGGACAGTCCCTGGTCCCCACTGTCCAGCTCAGACCACAGCACCCTTAAATTGTGCAACCTGGTCCAGTGGAAGATGTCCCTGCCCATGGAAGAGGGTTGGAACTGGATGATCCCTAAGGCCCCTTTCAACCCAAACCATTCTATGATTCTGTGATTTCACAAATCATAAAGAAAAGTCTTTAAAATCAAGTCTCACAAACCAAGAGAAAAGTCTTTAAAAGGCAAATGCACAACCCCAGCACAATCAAACAAAACCCACACAAGTAAAATGAATTCCCAATATTTAATAGGATTTTAAAAAAATATAGAGTGGGAGAGAACACCAAGCACAACAGCTGGACAATAATGCTTTTGGCCAGGACATACAATCATTGGTTTCTACCTTTTTCATGAAAAGAATAAATTGACAAGTACCTTTATTATCCTTTTTAATTTTATACCATCTCCACTGGGCAAGAGGACACGTCACCATCATTTCAACGTGAACATTTCACTCTCCTCCACAGTGTGAGACAGACTTTACAGAAGTTTGGAATTACTGCCAAAAACTCTCTCTTGTGGTAACCAGAGACAAAATCAGGCAGGGAAAACTCTGCAAAGGTGATGTAACACAAAGTCTCCAATAAGTGGGCTTAACTCCTAAATGAATCTGAGCGTGTTCACCTTCTCCCAGTCAGCTTCTCTTTTTTAAGCCAATTTGAGCCCCACTGGCAAGTGCAGGCACAGTCATGCAGAAAATCTCTGTGCACAGGGCAGCAAGTAGCCAGGACACAGAGGAAGGGGCTATTTTAACAGGATGATGGGGAATTTCACCCTCCTGCTCCCAGAACTCACCCCTCGAAGCACTGGCAATAAGACACCGGTGGAATCTCCCTTTGTCTTTTGCTCCCCACTAATTTTCCCAGAGTTTTAAAAGCAACTGGAGCCCTGTGGGGGTGGGGAGGAAGGTGACAAAGGCTCCGGGGGAAAAGAATTTGTGCAGAGAGCAAATTAACACAGAAAAGAGTCACAAAGAGCACGGCAAGAGGAGTTACCTGGCAGGGTAAGCAAGTGGCTTCAGTGTGGGTCATGAAGTGAGGATGGGGGAAATGTTTCTATTGCTTCAGTAGCCAAGAGGAAATCCCAAATGTGCTTTTCTACCCTTCCTGTCAATTGGGTTTCTGTCTGGATTTCTGTCCATGTCCAGCACTGAGCTACCTCCTGCTCCATTCATTCATTGGATCAGGCTGGGGCATTTCTGACATTGTTACACCGGACAACAAAGCCAAACTTAAAGCCAGACGTGCTCCCATTCCAACCCATTCCCGAACAGGATCCCTGCCTGTCCGGGCTGAGCCATGAGAGTCACGACAGGACACCGGCTCACTGGGCGAGAAGAGCTCCTGGTTCTTTAATTCAGGAAGGAAGCAGACTTACCTTACAGAGCCTGCCAGAGCTTAGATCCCGCTGGGAGCAGTCTCCATGAAATAAATAGGATGCTCAAGTCAGCTCCCTGCTCCTGACTTTGTTGCCGTCCTGTCAAAACTCGGCGAAGTTGCGTCGCCCGGTTGTGTGTGCGAGTGGGTGAGACAGTAAGGCAAAGTGGTCACATCAGCCAGATCCTGCTGGGTTTATATAGCTGAGCTGCAAATCCTGATCCTTGGCTCCTTCCACTGTAATAGGATGCCTGAAGGCATTTTTTTTTTTCAGTTTTGCTTTAAAGGAACAGCCCCTCTCGCTTTGGCTTCGCTTCGGAAAGGCGCACACGCACACTCGCAGACACACAGTGTCATACCCGGCACACACACACAGCATTTGCAGGCAATTTATGGCTAAAGAAGGAAACCCCTGCATCATTCAAAGACAGAGTCAGCTCAGGGCAAATGACTCAGAAAGGAGAATATTTTCCTTGCGGCATCAGCAGAGTTTTAAACCCCGCATCCCCATTATTTTAATATTGTGAAATAGGGACAAACTTACTTAAAAGCGGGGGACTCACAGGCAGGGTTTAAATTCCAGGGAGTCCTACACAAATTAATGTGCACTTGGTGTAAATTGATCCCACTCCACTGGAATCAGCTGAAAAATTCAGATTTACACACACACAGAGGATTGGGCATATTCCCATCTTTTCAAGCCTATGATGTCCTTTGCATCCTTTTTTGCTCCTGCTCACAAGACCCAGAGGAGAAGAGTGGAGAAATCAAGAGAGTGAGCAGAGTTGTAGCCTGAGCCTTTTTAAAATAGAAAAAAAAAGAAAAGGAGAGATAAAAGCCTGAAGGGAATGACACAGGAGGGACTCCCTTTCTTCTCAGATCTGATAAAAAGAGATTAGGTGTCTGGCTGTGTGTAAAGATAACCCAAGCACTTTGTGAGGCTCCTGCTTTCCCTGCTCCATCCCAGAGCTATCAGTGACACACAGAGTGCCCAGCTGGCACCTTGGCAGGGCTCTTTGTTGTCTCTGACCACCCTTGAACCTCAGCCTTGTGGCAAAAAGAGAAGATCACAGAGAAAGGATTCTCATTGACACTGGTTTCCCTCCTCCCTGGCACTAAAAACCTGCCTCTCCCTTGCCTACATTTGGGCTTCCTTTGGGGTTTTTATGTTCGGGGGGAAGAGAGGAAGATTAATCTTTAACTCTCAGGTTTGTCTTCCAGATAAAGAATGGAATTGGTCTGTTGGAGGATTTAGAAAGCAACGTTTGCCCAACCATCTCTGAGGACAATGAAAACACAAACCACTCCTGATATCCTGCTCAGGGCCAGGGATGCTCATAAGGATAAAAACTGATTGCCTGGGCCTTTTGGATCCTGTTGCTTTCTGAATTAATCCTCTCCCAGCTGGATTTTCCCAGGATCCAGGGGATCACATCACTTTATCAGGGAATGGAATAAAATCGTGCCAGGGCAGGGTCAGGTTGGATCTCAG
>JAWWEW010000038.1:8409787-8463105 GCA_035583185.1 Anabacerthia variegaticeps | reverse complement strand
AGGACACCTTCCACCAGCCCAGGTTGCTCCAAACCCCATCCAACCTGGCCTTGGACACTTCCAGGGATGGAGCAGCCCCAGCTTCTCTGCCCAACCTGTGCCAGGGCCTGCCCACCCTCACAGGGAAGGATTTCTTCCCAATATCCAATCTAACCCTACTCTCCTCCAGTGTGAAGCCATTGCCCCTTGTGCTGTCACTCCAGACCCCTGTAAATAGTTCCCCTCCATCTTTCTTGTAGCTCCCTCAGGCACTGAAAGGCCACAATGAGGTCACCTCAGAGCCCTCTCTTCTCCAGGCTGAACAATCCCAATCCTCCTGTCCTTCCCTCTCAGCAGAGCTGCTCCATCCCTCTGACCATCTTGGTGTCCCTCCTCCTTTTGCTCAAATCACTGAGATCTGCAGAGACATGGCAGGTATTAGTTCAGGCACAGAATCCTTCTTAGTCCTGTGTCTTTAGGTCAGTTCAGTGCATGTGCTAAACCAGCTCATGTTTGCCCCAAAAAAGACCACGTAGGCACAATCCTAAACACCCTCCCGAACCACGAACCGGCTCCTCGTTTTCCTTACGTGGATAATTTTAAGGTTGCTCTTGTTTGTTGTGATGTTGCTGTGGAGATCACCTAGGCAGGTGTCTGACTCAGATGATTGAGTTTAAAACTATTAGCCCAAGGTAACACTATATTCTCCTCTACAATTACTGGTTGTAATTGTGCTCTCCAGCTGTGTGGAACCTCCTGAGCTTCCCACAGACCTCCCAAGCTCCCAGGCAGGTGCAGCAGCTGCCAAGGCCGTGGGCAGTGGTGGCTCCTCTGATGGAGATGCAGATGCTGATGCATCAGTTCTTCCTGAACAGCTTTGGGTCAGATGTCAGGACACTAAAAAAACTCCCCCTGCTCAGCAGGGCAGGGGAAGAACATAAGATGGAAAACTTGTAGGCTGAGATAAAGACAGGGAGATCACTTAGCAACTACAGCCATAGGCAAAACAGATTTTTTTATTTAAAAAAGTAACGTATTGCCAATTAAAATAGATTGGCAAAGTGAGAAACAAATTAAAACACCTTTGCTTACCCCACCCCTGTCATCCCAGGCTCCATTTCACTCCTGACTCCTCTGCTTCCCCCAGCCCTGAGCAGTGCTGGGAGACAAGGAAAGCAGGGTGATGGTCAGTCCATAACCCCTTTCTGACACTGTTCCCTCCTTACACTTTTCACCTGTTCCAGTGTGGATCCTCCACGGGCCACAGTTCCTGTCAGGAAATAACAAACACCCTCCTGCTCCAGCCTGGGGTCCCTCCAGGGCTGCCCTGTGGGTCCCTGCTCTGCTCCAATCCAGGGCTGAAGTGAAATACCTGCTCATGGTGACCTGGCTGTTCACAGTTCCTCACACTTTCCCCTCACCCTCGCTGCCTGTGTGACATTTTGCCTCTTCTTAAACTCATTTTTCACCGAGGCCCCACCAGTGCAAGGTGCAGACCCAGCAGGTCCCTGCAGAGAGGAGCCTGGACCAGGCTGTGCCAGGCACGGGGCAGCCCTCACAGGGACCCCCACACCTAAACCCCACCACAACACCCAACACACACTTTTACAGGCTTTATTCCACATCTTTGGGGTTTTATTCCCTTTCAAGAGCTGAGCCTTTGCTGCTGTGACACAGCCATTCTGCACAAAGGAAACCCCCTCATTGAAAGGGCAGAACATCCTCCCTACTGTGGCTCGGGCTCAGAGCAGCACAGCCAGACCCTGCTCAGGTTGGCTTTGGCCAAAGTTTGTTCCTGTTCCACGGAAGCACCAGCTCTGACACGACCCAAACGGGGACGTGTGGGCTCCTGCAGGAGTCCAGGGACACCTCCTTGGGCGAGGAACAACCCAACGCTGCCGTCCCACGCCGAGCAGCCCACGGGGTGAGTCAGCACTCGGGGCTGTCCCAGCTCCTGTTCCAGCAGCACGAGCTCCCACGAGCTCCACTGCTATTTAAGGTCATTCCTTGCTGCTGCAGGGCCCCGAGCCAAGTCATATTGGCAAGGCTGGAGCCGACGGCTCCTCCGAAACGCTCCCCTCGGCCGCCGGTCTGTCACTTCCTCTGCATGTCCTCCAGGCTGGAGTGGCTTCCTCCTCCTCCACCACCTCCACATGGCACTGCTGGGGCAACAAGGGATGTCTCTCTCCCAGCAGCACAGCTGGAGCTTGGCTGTCTGGGCTGGGATTCAGGGAAATCGCTCCTGGACGCAGCTGGGGCTCCGCTCAGACCGTACATGGGGAGCTTTGGGCTTTGTTACACTGAGCATTTCAACAATTGCTCCGTGGTGACTGTGCATCCTGCACGTAGGTTGGGGCACGGGGTTTGGGGGATACTGCAGGCTCCTGTGTGTCCATAAATCACACAGGATTTCTGAGTAATCCTGTCTGGGTGAATAAAGCAACCCCGAGCCAGGAATGCTGCCTGGATGGAGGTTTTCCCCCAAGCTCAGATAACAAAACCTCACTTCATTGCAATGAAACGCATTTGAAGACACAGGGGGACCTTTCCCAGATGGGATTTTAGTGTCAGCCTTGGTCACATCTTTGTTGCTGAGGACACTTTGTGTTTGTCACCAGGTCAGTGATATCCCACCTGCTAACAAAGTCACTGAGCAAAGAAAAGCCAACCCTAAATCCAGCAACTTGAAATACTGAGGGATGACCACAGCAGTGGTGGAAAACTTCATGTGAGATGGACATTAACAGCTTTGCTTCACCTTCATTTATTTCTCTTCTCTCCACCTTGCCCCAGAGGAGGAAGAGTTAGAAATGAAGGTACCAGTTAAAGATGTGTATTCAACAATTTCCCCCCAGCCAGAAACCCTGGGTGATCTCAGGGGATGCACAACCCTTAATGCCATCCTCCCTCACCTGGAAAACCCCAATACCAGTCCTGCCTTCCAGGGCTGCCACACAACAAAATTCCAAGCTTAGGAAGTGCTGCTTCAAGATCAAACCCAATGAGGTTTGTACCCTGATTTCAGAGCAAGAAAAGCTCAGGCAAACTTCTGAAAAAGCTGAAAAACATCACTTTAAATTCCACTTCTGTCACGGTTATGCTTGTTTAATTCCACTGATGTCAGCACCTCATTTACCCCTAATCTGTTCATGTCTCCAGCTGCAGCTGAGGTGAGAACCTTCACATTTAGAATAAAAACCTTCAAAGAACTAGGTAAATAAGGACAGGTTCTTGATCCTCTGCCCAGCCATTTGGGATTACTGAGTAATGCAAACACTTCATTAATTATCACAGCAACAAAAGAGGCCTCTCACGAGGTTTTGCAGGAAGACCTAAGTACATTGAACAGCAGATTGTTCAGATGTTAAAGATGACCAGGAAGGAACTCCACTGTTAAATTGTGGCCTGAAAGGACAAGTTTATCTCTACAGTGCTCTCCTAGAGAGCACCAGTGCAGGTGAATTCCACCCCACACAAACCCATGAGGACAACAAGTTGTGTTCTTCTCTTCAACTCACCCCAACAGCCAAAGCCATTTAGGGTGAAGGAGACTTTGGAGCAAGACCCAGAGCTGCTGCATTTGGAGCAAGGATGGGAACCCTTGAGTCAAAGCTCCCACAGCAGTCACTAATTACCCTCTGGCAGACTCTCAGCTGCTCCTCATGAACTTGCTCTGCTTTGTGTCACTGGCTAAATATTTATTGGAGCAAGGACAGGAAGCTGTTCCCATATTTTTATCATATTTCATATCAACTGGAGCGTTTGGAATGGGAGAGCAACTCACCCCAGATGAGCTGCCAGGGAAGATTGAAGCCAAGTGTTTAAGGCAGGCAGAAGAAATGAGTAGAGAAACCCTGGGTAGAAGAGGGAACACTTTCACCTGAAGGTTTTTCACAGCACTCTCCAAGTCCTGCTGCTGAATCAGAGACACAAACTAGAGAAGGCAACACTCCTGCTGTGGAAAGGACTAGAAATGGGGTGGGAAAGACCTCCAGCTTCATTGGTGTTGTTATGGGTGAGCAGAAATTTAATCACTGCTGATTTTAGGAGTCAAAAATAAGATTCAGAGATTTGGGGAAATCAAGACAAGCTGCCAGCTGAGTGAGAGCAGAGAATGACTGCAGGACCTATGCAGTGGATTTTTGTGTTCAGAGGGACAGCAAGGCACCCAAGATCCTAGAGATGAGCTTTCCTTCCTGCCTGGAACCATAAAATCGTGTTCTTTTGGATGTGCAAAGTCAGCTTTGCCAAGATCGCACCATTACATATGTTGTAAGAGCAAAGGAATAATCTCTCATGATTTCAGCCATCTCAGGATTCTAAGAAATGTTCATCGTGAATAGATTTTTAATTCTTATTTCACGTGAGGATCGAAGGGTGAAAATCATGTCCTGGGTGCCATCCAGGACTGAGCAGATAAAAAAAAAAAGGAACAGAAAAGTTCTCCTGTCATGAAGCTCCTTGTTTTATGTTGCTCCATTTGCTAGAAAAGGATCATGAACTCCCCTTGAGTTTCTAGTTCAGGCACCTCTTCAGTAACAACAAAGCAACAATAAAGCTGGTGTATAACAGTGTGCCTGCTGGATTTTTATGAGGTTTATTTCTTAGCAGATGTTGATTCATTTACAAATTCAGAACGTGCTGTGTGTTGTGTGACCTCCTTTTGCCTGTCAGTCAAACATCCAATGGAGAAACTGGAACAGTGGCTTTCTTACCAAGGAGAGGAGATCCTCTCTCAGTTCCAAGAAAGTTGTTTTGTCTAAGGGTTGGTTTGTTGCTTCTTTTTTTTTTCCCCCAGCACATCATGAGCACGCCAAGAGCATACAAATAAAATACAAACAATATGTACTTCAGGAAAACAAGAAGCCGAGATTTGGTTTGAATTTAAGGCAACTGTAAAGAGGTGATTCTTTCTGAACCACTTACGTAACTCAAACGAGTTCCACACTTCCCAAGCACAAAACTCCCCTGGTTTCTGCTGGGACAGAGCTGATTTTGCTCCCAGTAGCTGGTTCAGTGCTCTAGTTGGGATTCAGGCTGAGAGGGATGTTGCTAACACAGTTTTAGCTGTTGCTGAGCGGTGCTTACACCGAGTCAAGGGCTCTTCAGCCCCTCACACTGCACTGCCAGCCAGGAGTCAGGAGGGGACACGGCCAGGACAGCTGACCCCAGCTGATCCCAGACATCTTCCATCCCATCTGTGTCCTGCTCAGCACCCAGGGCTGGGGGGTTTGGCTGGGAGGTGACAGGCTGCTTCTCGGGGGCTGGCAGAGCCAGGAGAGCAGTGAGCAATTGCAGTGTGCTTCACTTGCTTCGGATATTCTTTTATCATTATTATTTTCCCTTCTTCTTCTGCCCTATTAAACTGTCCTTATGTCAACCCACGAGTTTGTTTTTTTTTCCCCCAGTTCTCTCCCTCATCCCACAGAGGGGGAGGGAGGGAAAGGCTGTGTGGTGCTCACCTGCCTGTCTGGTTAAACCCCAAACCTGCTCAAAGCCCAGCAAAATGTACAGATTTATATTTGTTTCCACACTGAGAAAAATTGACTGACAACCATAGAGGAAACACCATCACCCTTCAAGCAGAAAAAGTGTCTTCTTCAGACCCTGTTTGTTCTCCCCCCTGAGGAACAGGCTCAGCTGGAGGGCTGAGCTGCAGCAGGACTGCAAAACTGCCCAAAAATGCAAGAGGGTTTTAAACTGAAAAGGGGTGGCTTTAGATTGGATGGTAAGAAGAAATTATTTACTCTAAGGGTGCTGAGACCAGGTTGGCCAGAGAAGCTGGGGCTGCCCCATCCCTGGAAGTGTCCAAGGCCAGGCTGGAGCAACCTGGGCTAGTGGAAGGTGTCCCTGCCCATGGCAGGGGGTGGAACTGGATGATCTTTAAGGTCCTTTCCCACCCAAACCTTTTGTGATTCTCTGATTGTAAGATATACCATGAAAGTTCATGATAAAGTATCTACAGCCACCTGCCCTCAGCAGCTGGATGCTCTGCACCAAACCTTTCACAATGCAAAGCACAAAAATCTCACATTTTCCAACAGGGCTCAGCAAAACCTCTTGAAGGACTGCGAAAAGGAGCCGAGTTTCTTGTAAACTTCTTATTATGGTTGAACTGAAAGGCTGAGAGAAAGAAAAATCAGCATTTTGGGGAGAAAATGTTAGCTGTGAAATAAAAAGAAGCCTTGTGGGAATCTCAGGGAGAGAGAAGCAGCTTGTGGTGAGGGAAATGGGGAGCAGAGCTCTCTGCAGCACTTCCCACCTGCTCAGGGTAATTAGGCAGAACCAAGAACTGGAGGGAACAGAGAAAGACATGGAGGAAAACACGTACTTCAGGAGACAGAAGGACAAAGTCATCTTTCTCACTCCTAAACGAGACCCTGAGCTCCAGGGCTAGGGCAATGTGCACATTCAGCCTGGTGTCTGTGCTCGCAGAGATGGAAAAAATGGCTGCCAGTGCTCTTTTCCTTTAAAAGGGCCGGTTATCAAAGTCACTTTTGTGAAGATTAATCAAAGCTGCCCCTACTGTGACTTGGTGTGCAGCTCTTCAGGAGCCTGAGATCTGCTGCTGCTGGTTGGTCCTCTCACAATGAGCCCATTAGGACTCAGGAAATCAGAACTCACCTCCCTTCTTCTTCACTGCTGATGCTGCCCAAGAGCTCACAGACCATTTATGTTTATGGTGACTGTAAATGACACACTCGTTTTGGGCTGAGGGGACAATCCTAAACCTTCTCTGAGATAAGACATTTTTTTCCCCCTTATTTTTAGAAGGGATAACTACATTTTCCTCCTATTGTCCCTTGTGGCTGCTAATCCTTCTCCAGATATTACTTTGACACAGGAATGGATGTGCAGGGAAGCTCTGCCATGCCTGTGAACTGTGGCCTCTTCTCCTAAAAGGAATGTTCTTGCTTATTAAAGCCAAAAAAAATCTCCTCTTAATCAGTCACCCTCATTTCCACTGGTAGTCAGTTTGGTACGTGCAACTTTCCAGCAAGGGATGCACAATCCATCTTGATTTTAATTGAATCCATACCTTCAAAAAGAGCATTTTTCACCCCAAATTGGTCTTCAGGGCTGATTATTTTTTACTTCTGGAAGGATCCTGTTCCTTCTGAGTTTTCTTCCCCTTACAGCCCATTTCTCCCGTGTTCCATGGCCTTTTTGAAAGATTGTATTCCAGAAACAAAGTTCTGAGCAAAAAAACCCTCAATTTGCTCTGACTTGCCTTGTGTGGGACCCTGGAGAGGTTTTCCTGTTTCATAAAACCGGTGTTAAAGCAACAACTGTTGCAACACTGAGAACCCATCCTGCCAAATACCTCAGACCTTACAAATATGTCATCCAAACCGGTCCAACTGTTCTTCTCTGAAATGTTCTGCTCCTTTCTGGGGCAGAGCAGGACTCTGGCCCACTGTTGCACACAGGAATGGGACAGGACACGTCACTCTGAGTTTCTCAGAGCCAGATTCGGGACTAAATTCAGGCCAGCAAGGAGATGTTTCACACATTAGAGCATCAGGGCTGAAACCAGTCCCTGCTGCATCTGCACAGGGATGGATCCCACTCCCTCTGCAGCTTCTCTGGGAGGGCAGGGGGGTGTTGGAAGGAAGGAAGGAGACTCATGTCTGTCACCCACATTTAAACATGAGGCAATCCCAGCAGAGGGGAAAGTGAAACACAAGGTCTTGTGTTCCCGTGGCTAAATCAGAGCATGGTGATGAGAACAACCATGGCAGTCAATGCAGGGGCTGTCACACCTGATATTTTGGATGGTGAGGAGCTCCCAGAGGGACATAATCAGTGGCCCAGGGGCTGCTTGGGGGTCTGACACCAGCACTGTCCCCAGGGTTCAATCCTGGGCCCAGCATTGTTTGATTCCCCCAGTTAGGGAGAAAAAAACCTCTTCCATACGAGTTTCATCGAAACTGCTCCATTTCCAAGAAGAGCTTGGGAAATCTGCCAAGGTTTGAACAAATTTTAAAAAAACTCAGCCTTCCTCTGGTGGCAAACTGACTCCCTGTACGAGCAGCTTGTTAGAGAATTTTTGAAGATGTCACTGCCAGTAGAAAGAAAATATCAAGCCAAACCAACCACGTGGAAAATCCCATTTCAGGAGGCCAAAGAACAAGCAGGGCCATTTTCACATCTGAAGGTTAAAAGAAGCCCTGGTTTTACTATGATTTCCCTTTAGGTTTGGGGGTTTATTGATTGTTTTTTGGAGGTGGCTTGGCATTGTATTTTTTGTTTGCTTGTTTTTAAAATGCCTTTTTAGGAGTCAAGAATCACCTTTCTTTCCTCCGAGGGTCCCCAGTGGGTTCCTGCAGCACAGGCAGCTGTGACACCAACAGTGCACATCAAACCATCCAGCAAATCCCTCGCCCTGGAGAAATCCACTTCCAGGAGGCCAAAAAGTAATCCCTGAAAGCTTCACGTCCGAAGACTCTCAAGCTGCTTTTATTCTGATTTCAGGTTTATTTTATTGTAGTGGCTTTCAAAGAACCAAGTCTCATTTGTCACATAACACATTTATTAAAATCTTGGTGCAGCAGTTCATTACCAAAACAAAAAAGACATCAAAAAGCAATCCAAAGCCATTTGTACTCCATCTCCCCCTGGGAATTTAGTGCTCTTAATTGCTCTTTGACACTGATCATCATTTGCCTCCACTGGCTGGGAAGGAAACCAGAGTCTCATTTGTACCCAAGTCGATGTGAATGTCTAAAGCACCAACGAGCTCTGACACCCTGGGATCAGGTTTGGTACATTTTCTTGTTTTCCATGAAAAGAGGAGACTGCAAACAGGGTATTTTTCACTGCCCGGCTTTGGAGTGTCTCCCAAGAACGTCTGCTCTCTAAACACTTCGCTTTGTCAATAAACAAGCTCCCTGCGGTTGTTTGCACTGCAGTGAGAGAAATGAATGTTTCAAGGCAGAGTCATGTGCCGAAAATAAACCCCACCAAAAACATAAACAGGTCCACATTCTCCACCCCTCGGGCCATTAATACTTCTGGCAGCAGCCACTGGTGGGCACAGACATCACTTTGGTCCTTAGCACAGCAAGAACTGCTAAGCCCCACCTAATGTTGACTGATGTAGCAGATCCTCTGCTCAGCTGAGGGAGTGCAAAAACCCCTGGAGATGGTGGAGCATTTTCTTCCCAAATCTCACTCACCACCAGGGCTCTGCCACTTCTTCGAAAGACAGCCTGAAGTGACAATCCAAAGCACGGTTTTGCTTGGTCGAAATGTTTCTTTTTATTTCATTTCTTATTTTTTTTTCATTTTCTTTTTTGTTTTCTTATTTTTTATTTTCTTTTTACTTGCAGAGCCTCTCCTGGGAACACCACAAGCTCACTGCTGTTCTGAAGCCTTTACTGACCTTTCCCAAAAGGCTCCTTTTGGAACACTTGTTGGGAAGAGAGAGGAATTTATTCACCACTAAGTATTTTTCCCACTATTTCTCAACTACTTCCCCATTCCAGTTTATCAGGGACTCTGGGGAACGGGCTCCAAGGGAAGTGATGTTACAGGTGGTGACACTTCAGAAGAACCACCTGTAGCTTTGGATTTGGTGGGGGATGAACTGGAGGAGCAGAAAACACTGGAACTGGGAGGGTCTTCAGCTCTGTCTCCTCTTTAGCTGGTCACAACTGGAAAGGAGCCACCAACCCAGCCGTGCCAGGGCAGCTCTGGAGGAACACACTGCTAACCCCACAGCCCACTGGGAGCTGACAGGGGAGGAACCACAACATTCCCACCAAACCCCAAAATCTAAGGGATGCTAAACATGAGATTTCTTTTTCCCTTGGAAATTCCGGGGGTAATTAACTTTGCAGTGTCTTCTGTGTCCTTGGTGGATGGTCAAACCCTTCAGTTGTCTGGTTTCCAGGTTCCACCACAGGTGTATTTGGTGGAAAAGCTCAGGCCAGGCAGCAGCTCCCTGTTTGCCTGGCCCTGCCTGCCGTGCTTTGGTTAAAACAATTAAGGACATAAAAAAATCCAGTGAAGGAGATCAGAATTTCACTGTCCCCACATTTCCAGGGCAAGGAAACTCAGGAACCACTTGGGTTAATGGTTGATCTTCAAAGATTGTTCAAGGAGTGTTTGGACAACACTCTCAGTCACAAAATGGGATTCTTGGGGTGTCCTGTGAAGGGCCAAGAGCTGGACTTTGATGATCCTCGTGGTGGGTTCCTTCCAACTCAGGATATTCTCTGGTCCCATGACCTTAAAGATCTTTCCCAGCCTAAGTGATCCTGCAGTTCTAACCAGTGGGCTTCTCCTCAGCCTCGCCATGCCATGCTGGCTTTTTGCTGCCATTGCATTCCCTGCAAGCATGTTTAGGCTTTCCCACTTTTTGTCACCTCTGCATGTTAAGCATTTCCCCCCCTCTCAAGGAGAAATGACCCAGGAGTTTCTGGAAGTGCCCAGAATTGTACCCACAATTGCTTTGCACACAAAGCACAATTTCAACCTTTAAGTCACTTTTCCAAGGAACACTGCGCTGCTTTAGGAACACAATCCCTGCAAAAGCTATCAACTATCTGCAAGGATCCCGCTCCCTCCTGGAATATTTTCTGCTAAAGACATTATTGTCTCACAGGAAATCATTACCTTCCATGCACACACTACCTACCTCATACTTTTTTTGGTCGCGTTACTATCAAAAGCTAAACTCAGAATTATGCCTAAGCTGGGATGATCATTACCTGTTTGTACAGGCAAGGTACCCTATTCATGTGCTGACCACACAGAGACATCCCCTTTGGGATAGAATGCAAAATGTAAACACACCAAAACTGCCTTGTTTCTTTTAAAAATAGGACAGAATAAAAGGCTCCTTCATTCCGGGCGAGTCCCGAGGAAATTGGAGCAGTTTGTGCCCCATTCCTTTGGATTACCTGCTAACATCTCCGTTTCATTGAGAAACCTGTGGCTTTGTGCAGCAAGGATTGAAATTCCCCCTGCCCCAGCAGGAAAAGAAACAGCGGTATCCAAAGACTAACCAAAGGGAGCCACAAAGGAAGCCTGGGAGCACACCTGGAATGCTCCACGTACATTCCCTGGGCAGCCAGGCCTTGCCAACACCGACTGCTCCACTTCCCCTCCTCACCCACCTTGTTTTGGGGCAGGGGAGTGCTAAAGAAAGCATTGAGGGCAAGATGCTCTCAATGTGAGTCCACAACAGCACCAGGCTGTGACTGCCTCCATTGTTCCCTGCCCAGGACAGGGTGGGGGGACTCTAAAAACCAGACTGAGCTTCAGAGATGAATTCCAAACCTTTCTTCAGAGATGAATTCCAAACCTTTCTATAAATATTAACTCATTCAGATGTGTAAATGTTATTTGTTTTATTGTATGTACGTGGACTCACAATGGTTTGGGTTGGAAGGGACCTTAAAGATCATCTTGGTTCATTCCCTGCCATGGGCAGGAACACCTTCCATGAGCCCAGGTTGCTCCAACTTGGCCTTGGACACTCCCAGGGATCCAGGGGCAGCCACAGCTTCTCTGGGCACCCTGTGCCAGGGCCTGCCCACCCTCCCAGGGAAGGATTTCTCCCCAATATCCCATCTATCCCTACCCCCTGGCAGTGGGAATCCACTGCCCCTTGTCCTGTCCCTCCAGTCCCTCTTCCCTGAGGCCCCTTCAGCTGCTGGCAGGTACTTGTTGAGCCTGTAAAGTTGGTATATGCCAACTTCACCAGTTTTGTAGGCTATGAGGTGGCAGATCACTCTTTTTATTACCCAGGATTTCATGAGATAGCACAGAAATGGGAAATGCAAGAGCATCACCAGCCTTACAGGGTATTTATTGACAAATCTTGCCTTCCAGCTGATGTGGGTTGGACCTGCATGGTCTGAGGCAGTTTTCACTTCACCCTCTGGGTGGGTCAGACAGGTAACAGCTCTTTTAACAGGACACAGGGCACAAGTCCTGCCTCTCTTGGTGTGGAGCTGAACTGGCTCAGGACAGGATTTCTCGTGGTGTAAGAAGTGCCAATGATTTGTGTCCGCACTGTCACTGCAAAGGTGCCCTTGGCTCCACAGTGCCTGGAGAGCAGCTTTTCACTCTTTGCTCTCCAGGCTGTGACTCCTTTGCACTCTCAGGTGCAAGGAAGGCAAGGCAGAGGAAGAGGAGGAAAAGAAGAGACTGGGGAAGAAACAGAAGAGACACAAGCTTTATTGAGAAATAAAATACATAAGGAAAACGAGATCTAGGTCTGATGTAAAAGTCCCTAAGAGCATGGACAGTCTGAGAGTGTCATTGGGGAGCTCTTTGACAAGCCTTGTTCTAGATGGTGCCATCTCAATGGGCAGGGTGGCATCTTGAGAAGACATCTGGCAAAGGCTCAGGTAACCAAAAGGGTTTCTGGGGAGTCTTTTAGGGCAAAGGAAATGTTCTAGAGGGGAAAGGAGACATTCAGAAGGGAGGGCTGAGGTGTTTTATGTGTAGCAGATCCTGAGGATTCAGAGTCACCAAGGTGGAAGGAAAACTATTCCAGGGGTGTGGCACAGATGGCAGAGAGGCCAACAGCAAATCCTTCCTCCCAAATCGGTTCTTCTGCAATTTGCACGTGAAAAGCGCTGGAAGGGAGCACTCAGCGCAGTGCAAAGTGAGATTGTGCATGAGCTTGTTGGCACTTCCACTTGTATTTACCCTGCTTTGGCAGAACCGGGTTTCAGAAGGGCTGAAACTCCCTAGAGCACCACAGCTCCCCTCAGCCCCTGGAACTGCATTTCACATCCAGCCAGCAGACACAAGCCTGTGGATACATCACTTTGAGGCCAACACCAGCGACCGACCTGTGCTTCAAAACTCCTCGTCCCATCCACTGTCACCCGAGTCACACTGCAAAGGCCCTGCCAGCTCCTGAGGATGTCACAGCCCAAAGCAGCCCGAGGACAGACACAGGAAGAGAACAAACCACAGTCCTTAAAACTCTCCACTGGAGAAGCAACCCTGCAAACAGCTGCCCCACCTTCCTTAAGTACTAAACCCAAGATTCTCTCTGCCACCTCGTCTCCACAGATCTTTCACCCATAAAATCCCTTCCCAAAGCACTGTTGGCCTCAGCTGAAAGCCATTCCCCCATTTTTCCCTACCTGTGCAAGTGAGCCAGAGGGGCAGCATCTCATTTCTCAGCTCGAGCAGTAAGGACAAGCGCTCTTTTAAATCTCCTCCATCAAGACAAGAATCGATTGCTGCTAAACAGGAACACGGTAAAGCTCATAAATCCCTGCCTGTGCAGTTTCTAGGAGACAGAACAGGAATTGGAAATGAAGAAGTTTGTTATGAAGATCACAAGTCAACAACATTAATTATTGTATTGCAACATCGATGGCTCATTAGGAGAAACATTTTTTTCTCATACAGAGCACATTTAACATTTCTTTTCTCCAGCACCGTGAAACAAAAAAAAAAGCCCCGAATGCTCAGACTTTCATTACCTCCCAGTTTTAGCCCTCCCTCCCCTCTCTCCTGTCCATGCCATTTGGGCTCCTTTCCCTCTCCCTTCTCTGCCCCTTTGGGGGGACCCCAAACTCCTCTTTGCAGCTGCAAGTCAGAAAGTTTGAATCCTCCCAGGGACGAGGAGCCCCAAACCCAGTGATGACCCTGAGACACCACGTCAAGAGACTCAAAGACAGCCCTTCTTGGGAGGCACATCTAATTTATCTCATTTTTGGGGGCAGAGGCACTCAGAGCTTGATCTTTGGATGTTCAGCCTCTTGCCCAGGGCTCAAGTGAGTCATTCCATGGCAGAGCTTGGGCCGGGAGCCCCGAGCCCTTGTTCCTGGGCTCGAATCAATTAACCATTTCTCCTCTTACTTCGCCTTTCCTGATTGATGACTCAGCTGCTCTCTAAGGAGGGCATTATAGCCCACTTCAGGAGGGGCTAATTCCTCCTTGACACATGCTGGGGGGTATAACACGACCCAGAGTCACCGAGATAATCAGCCCATTGTCTCAGTGTGCTAATTGAGACAAATGGCACTAATGAGTCATGTTTAGGTGTCCGCTTCAGTGTTTCCTCTTTGTTTTCTGCTCCTGGATTAATGCCTTCATTCCTTGGAGGTGACTGCTGATATTCCTCCTCTGCTGAGATAGTGTGCTTGTGTTCTCTCATTTGCAAAATATTCTGCTTATTCAGATTTGCTATTTCCAGAGCCTTGGGAGAATTCTTTTTTCCATGCCGGCCGGTTTTGAGGTTAAAAGCAAACGAGAAGAACAGGATCACAACAACAACTCCTCTTCCACCCCCTCTCTTTACACGTGAACCAAAAAACTGTTTGTAGCTTCACCATTTGGGGTTGTGTTTCAATGATTTTACCAGCCAAACATTAGGCAGGGGCATTCCTGCCTCGGCTTTCCATATGGGACAGGCAGGATGAACAGGGGCAAACAGCAGTACCTGCTTTCTTTGCAGCACAGCCTCGTGTTTGGCATTTTCCAGGCTCACGTTTTCCCTTCTGCAGGGGACTCAGTCCCTCCAACCAGCTGCTTAAAGGAACACCATCTAAATCATCCCTCCGGAGAGCAAAGCCCGAGCTGTAAACACAGGCACTTAAAACCTGAGCTGAACCCCTAAGCCTGAATTATGTGACACTTCCTCACTAATGGGTGGCTGAAACCTGGGATCCGCTGCTTCCTTTCCTCTTTTAATCCCAGTGGGGTGCAATTGAAGCCTGGCAAAGGGATTTCTTCGAGCTCTTGGGCTGTGCTTAGGCAGTTCCCAGTGCTGTGGCACAGCACAGGGACAGAGGCACTGACATTTTCACACAGGACCAGTGCTCAGTCCCTTCACTGGCATCCTAAAGGCCCATTTAACTCTTTGCCAGCAACCAGATTCTCCTGCCCCTGTTGGACCTCGATCCAGGCTGGATAGACAAGGCTTGGAGCAACCTGGTCCAGTGGAAAGTGTCCCTACCCATGGCAGGGGGAGGAACAAGATGAGCTTTAAGTCCTTTCCCACCCAGACCACTTTTTAATTCCACGTTTGAGGCTGGCTAGACATGAACCTACTCCAGGCTAATATTCCTCTGGAGCCCCTTCCACGCCCCAGCCCTGTTGCCACATCAGCAGGGCTGCTCAGCCTCTACACAGAGGCCAATTCATCCACAGGTGGCTTAAACAGGCACTTAAACACAGCCATAAAGCCACAGAGACAGGCTCTGCTTCTCCTCAGACAGATCCATTTCTCTGTTTCACCAGAGAAAGGAAATACCCTGCTACAGACCCCTGCAATTTTTCTCTTTAAGGGCTCCATAATCCCACATATCATAGGAGCAGATGTGGCTGAATTCAACATTTTCCCCTCAGAGGTCAACAGCTAGCCCTCTCAAATCAAAATGTTGCTGAGTGTTAAAAGCAGAAGCTAAACACAATATCAGTGCTGGAGGATTTTTAGCATGGTAAAAGTGCTTTGAGAAAATACCTCCTATTGAGTGGAAATTAAAATCTGACCCAAGACATCCACTGTGAATTAAGGCAAAGAATGCACAGGAAAAAAAAAATCTGCCCCTGAGCTGCACTGCAACCACCCATGATCATGCTCAGCATGGGGGATTTACTGAATGTCAGGGATTTACTGAATATCAGGGATTTACTGAGTATCAGGCACAGCCTCAAGAGAGTTTAGCAAAAGTTGTTTAAGGATGTAACAAAAGGGCACAAGTCTGAGCACAGCCAAACTCAAAGCAGGGCCCACCAAGTCAGCGTGCTGGAATTTATTCCCAAAGGCAGCAGAAAAAGTGGTGAAAACCTGTCTCTTTTGAGAACTTCTAATAAAGTGACCTTTGTAAGATCACCCATCTCCTCAGACACGTCCCTGCAGTTGGGTTTCCCATGGGGGGTCCCTCAGATGCAGCAGGATGACACCAGCCATGCACAGCACAGCAGATACACTCATGTGGAGTGGCTTCAGGTGCAAAGAGAGTCGGGTTGGGTTGGATATTGGGAAGGAATCCTGCCCTGGGAGGGTGGGCAGGCCCTGGCACAGGGTGCCCAGAGAAGCTGTGGCTGCCCCTGGATCCCTGGACGTGTCCAAGGCCAGGTTGGACAGGGCTTGGAGCAACCTGGGCTAGTGGAACGTGTCCCTGCCCATGGCAGGGGGTGGAATGGGATGATCTTTAAGGTCCTTTCCACCCCAAACCAGTGTGAGATCCTGTGATAGTGGACAGGTCCTCTCTGGAGGCTGCTGAGTTACAGCTGAGAGGGCTTGGTGAGAAGCAAAACTGGACTCTGTTGTTTGCACCCTCACCTGAGACAGGTAAAGGAAGACAAAACCATTGAGGGGAGCAGAGCAGTGGTGCATTTGCAAACAGACTGCACTAAATGATGAGAGAGATCCTTTTTCACCTGATTTTATTCCTCTGGATTGTACAGAGATGTTAAAAGCTATTTGTAGTGACCAACCTTGGTCCCAAAATTGAGGCTGCCCCTGCCCTGCCCTCCGTGAGGCAGAAAACACCCAATCTGGGTAAAGATAAAAGCTGCCACTTGGGTGTCTCTTTGCTGGCCCCAAGCACATGGTTTCAGTTTCTGCCCTTCACAACTGATTCAATTCCAGACTTATTGGGATTTTGTTTCTAGCCCGGAAAGATAAAATATAAACACAGTCCAATCACGTGGAAACAAGTTCTGCTGAAGAAGTTTGTTTCCTGATAAGTGGTTAAAGTGCCATCAAAATATTTGGTTGCCACTGTAAAGAGAAGGGTTTCCCCTCCGTGCTGGGGCAGCTAAAATGGACAGAGAGCTTTATGGGCTCTTTCTAAACATTTACATAAGGACACTTCAGGAAATTCAGTCTGAAACATCCAGAAAACACACTTCTTTCCTCCCCATTTCCATTGCAGCTTTTTACAGTTTCCATCAGACTGTTCCAGGCTGGTCCTCTCTCAGGGACAGAAATACCCAGGGGAAGCTCTAAATATCCAGACATTGCAAATAAAACATCTTTGTAAGACTCTCATTGAGCTGATGTTTTTATGGAGTGCAGGAGACTAAAGCAGGCCATTAAATGCACCAACAGCCCGGTTTTGTCCCCACAACTACAATTCTCCTGCTCCACAAAGCTAAAAAGCTGCATTGCTTCACACACCAAACTCTGAGCCTTATTGCAGCCAGGGGAGAGCAAACATCAGAAGAATTGAACTTGAACTTTTGAATGAGTAAGGTAAAGGTCACACCTGCTGTCTGACATCTGCAGTTTAATCAGGGGGATTAGGAACAGCCAGGCTCCCAAATGCCCTCCTTCCTTCAGCCATCCCTTCAGGCTGAAGGGGTTTCAGTGTGTCCAACAAGCAGAATCTTCCAATTCAATTCCCAAACTCTTCAGTGGAGACAGAAAATGGATCATTCCTGCGTGTCCAAGTGTTCTTCTTTATGGCTTGGGAGGCAAAATGCTCCTTTAAGACCTTTCCCTCTTGCTGCCAAAACAAACACAATCCCTGTTTATTATTTGAAGGACAATCGAATTACACATTATTCACTTCTCACTGGATTAATCCGCCCCTGCACAATTGAAAACAATTCAGATAAAACAAATCATACCGAAGGATTCAAAGTGAAGAGACAAATTGCAAGCTGGGCAGATGAAAGACGAGTTCCAAAGCCAAGACCAACATTATTTTGAGAAATGCAGGAAAAGTCTAAGCTGTCTTCTCTTCAGCTTCCTTCCCTGCCCATCACAAATCTCCCTGTTGCAGCCCCAGACACAGTCCTGGGTCTGCTCACTGCGATCTGAAACACTCCAAAACCTCTGCAAGGACCACAAAACATCCAAGCTGAGACCTACAGCTACAAGAGACAGGATTTGCTCTCTTGGAAGCCCTTCAGATCCCTCCCTCTGCCCCTTTTCTCTTTGTCTGTTTTCAATGCAAAAGCAGTTTGCAAAAAACAAAGAGTCCAGTGAATGATTCAATAAATTCTGACTTAAGTAAAAACTAGACTGTGCCATGGATTTAATTTAAACAGCTGGAATATATATATATATATATCTTTTCAGTGGGCTCTAAGAGGAGAGGAAGGAATTTAACGAGGGAAGAGAAAGTGTTTTAAAGACAGCAAAGCTCTGCTGCAGATTTCCAGAGGGAATTGTGTTCCCTGGAGGAAGGTGAATGAATGAAGGAAGGAATGAAGGAATGAATGAAGGAATGGGGACTACACAGAGCAATTTGATGGTGTGTGGTAGGGCAGGGGGATGCAAAGGTGTTGGGTAACAGTGACAGAAGGAAACGCTAGGAAGAGAAAGGGATAAAAAGCCCGAGGGAAGAGGAGATGCCGTGTTAGATGCCGACCTTTGGGGGCTCAGCAGAGCAGAGGCAGCGATCGCTGCGCTATGGAATGGGATGGGGCTGGAGGGGTTGGCGCAGTGAGCTCTTTGTAGTGGTGTCTTTAATAGTCTCCTCTTCTTCCCAGGGCTGCTGCTGGAGGCTGGAAGGGCAGGGAAATTTGGGAGGGACGTTTCGGAGGGCTGGGAGGCAGAAGGGGGGAAAAGCAGAGCAGATTCCCCCGCGGGCTGCAGGGCAAGGGCACAGCAGGGAAGGGGAAGGGGAGCATTTAAAGTCGAGGCAAGGTAAGGTTGGCTTTGAGGGGCTCAGACTGTTTCCATTCCAGCTGCACTGGGAATGCTCCTGGATGACCCCCTGGCCCCAGAGCCCCTCCGTGTCCTTGGGCTGACAGGCAGGAGGTTCAAGTGTCCTTTATTGTCTGACCCACTGTCCCCTCTGTGCCCAGGAAAGGCTGTGTGCAGGGAATCGCTCTGCCCAGCCCTCCAAAGAAAATGCTTTCCCTCTCCCAGCATTTGAAAACCCAGTTTCCCAAACCATAGCTGTATTCAACATTGATTCAATTCCTTTCTTTTTCTTTCCCAGATCTTATTTCAGTGAAATTGGAGGATAACAGAAGCCTGAGGGCTCTATTAGATGTGTTCACCTTCAAGGAGAATTTGATAGAAGTGGATAATCCTGCTACAGAGTGCGGGGTGTTTGCTCAGGAAACCCCCCCCCCCCCCCCCCCCCCTTACTGTGTTTTAGGGTTTGCAGCCATTCAGATCCCATTATTTCCAACCTTTCTAAATTCTGGAAGACCTTTAGAGAGTAAAAGACGAACTCAGTTTCTCGCTCCCTGTAAAGCATTTGTGCTCCCTGCTGCTTTTCCCTAACCCACCATCTCAAAGAAAAGCAGCCAGAACAACCCAAAGAAGAAAATTTGGAAATAGCTGCCTGATTTCCACACCCATCACCAATAAAGCACCATCACACCTGAGAGCTGTAGGACCTAAGGATACACCAAATCCATGGTACTGTGGCTCCTCCTAAGCAAATATGGACCATCAGACGTGTTTAGATGTGATTAGGTGGTGCTGGGAGCAGGCAGACTTCATGGTCTGCAGTGAGGAGACATTCTGCTCCAGCTGGACTCACCTCCTTCCATGCCAAGCCCCAATTTCTTCCAGAAATGCCTTCTTTGACTTTCTCCCCTTTGGCCACCACCTGCCTTCAATTATTCTTTCCTTTCTTCAAGTGACAAACCACCAAGCTGCATTCCCAGTGACCACCAGACCTCCAGAACACTTCAGTCTCATGATGCCAAGCTTTAGTCAACCTCACCAAATAGTTCCAGCTGAGGGGAAAACACACAAATACCCTTTGATGTTTGTCCCCAGCCAGCTCAAGGGCAAGCAGACACACAAGAATGGGGGTTCAGCCCCCTGCTCTGCCCAGGCTCCAAATGCCTGAGCTTGAGGTGCTCATTGCAACCCTCCAGGAGCACCTCTATGCTCAACAGCAATTCCACCTGGAAATCTTCCATGTGCCAGCAGGAAGAAAGGGTGTTCTTCTGCTTCCTTGTCAGAGCTTCATAAATACAGGGCCTGCTTGGAAGGCAAGAGGTACAGGCTTGAACTTCTTCAGGAAAGAGAAAACTGAGCCAAAATCTTACACCTGGCTGAGTATCTCAACCTACAGTGGAAAGTGTCCCTGCCCATGGCAGGGGGATGGAATGGAAAGGTCTTTAAGGCCCTTTCCAAGCCCAAACATTCTGGGATTCCATGATTCTAGAGTCTGCCAAGGAAAGGTAGGAACTGTCCTTATGACTCTGCTTTGCAGTACTTAGGCCAAGCTACAAGTGTTTGCAGTAAAATAAGTTTAAGAGGTGGTTTCATTCCAGGGAGAGATGGAAAATACTGAAAACATAACTGGAATCCAGTAGATGTCTAGATCCAGGGCAAGAATAAACAGGAAAACAATTGCTCAGACAACCCATCTATTTCATCCATCCTGTTCCTGATTAAAGTGTCTTGTCTTCTCCTTCCAACCCAGTTTCTTCCTCCACACCCTTCTCCCAGTCCCCTCCTGATTTCCTCTCATTCTTTGAGCTCCCTCCCCAGGGAGCTGGGCCAGGCCACCACACATGGTCATACCCCACAACTTGCTGTCCTGGGAACACTCAGGGTGCCCTCCTGGATCTGCTGGACCCAAGCAAAGCCTTGCCCTCCTGGCTTTCCTCAAACAATGCAGAAGTTCAGCAGCAGAAACCTCCCATTTCAGTGGACACCACTGGATTTCTTTGACAGGGGCTGAAGTCAGCTTGAACATGTGGCAATTGGAAAGGCAACATTTGTACTCTTGGAACAGCAAAGGCTGTTTCCTTTGCTTTGTAATTAAATCTTCAAGTTGGTCCAACCCCATGTGCTGCATTAAAAGGCTTCCTCTTCTTAGTTTCCACCCCTCCAGTTGGAAAAAGGGACTGTCAAATTGCTCTGGCATATATCCTTGAGCCTGTTTGGGGCATAAACCCCCCAAATCACCAACACATAGAATTGAAAGGAGTCCAGCAGGGTTGGGATGACACAAACCCAGGTGGAACTGCAGCTCTGGAATGGCAATGTCAGGAAACCTTTTGAATCCAAAAGGAGGAATCACCTTCACCCATAGCCAAGGTCATTCTCAAGACATCAGGTGGTTCTAACTCTTCCCATCGTGTTTTTAATGCCTAGCTAGAAGTGCAAACTCCCTCTACCCCAATTCACAAATCTCCAGGAGCCTGTTGAGGGGACACAATCAAACCCAGGGGTTTTGCCTCCCATGCAAAGAGTGGATGATGGTCCTGACCTCCTTTGAGAGCTACAAGGAGAGCCCCACACAGACATCACCAGCAGGAGATAAATGCTTTCTCAATTTCCTCCCTTATTTTACAAGAAAAAACACTCTGTAAGCTCTGGCCTGAAACCACTTTTTAATTCCAAGTTTGCCTCGAAATACAGGAAAAGCATCACACGAGCCAATTCGCCCATTTTATAAAAATAAACCTCAGCATGACATCCACATGGAATATATTTCCTCCTGGGCCTTTCGTCCCCCCACAGGGAGCTAAAGCAGCTTTCTGAAATTCCCCAGCAGGAACCATTCTGTGATGTCTCCACCACAGCACCATCCCATCACAAGCTGTGCAGTCCTCGTGCCTCATTTTGGGCTAACTAAGTTTATTCCTGGCCCATCTTCTCTCCTCCAGCAGAAGGAAGTCCTCGAGAACAGCCCTGCATTCAATTCCTTCCCCGGCCAATTCAGTTGGAAATGTCCCCCCTTTCCTTCCCCATAAATGATTTATCATGTCCTGGGCATCGCTTTTAGGATTTTTACCATCGGTTGTGGCAATTAGACTGTGCTTTAAATTAGGCCTGTGAAGTGATCTGCAATTAACTGACCTCATATATGAACCAGGGCATCAATCCATAGTGCTCCTCGCTGGGCTTGCCTTCCTCCCCACACACATCCCTGCATTGTTTTGCTGACCTACTTTGAAAAATCTCTGCCACCACCAAGTTCTCCAGCACGAGGAAGGACCAATTTAGCAGAATGACAGCATGTGGGGCTGGGGAGTGGTTTAATCAGGAGGAATCTCAGCAGAAAGTCATCCATTTAAAGGTAAAACGTAATAAGTGAACAGGCATGAGCTAAGGTTGGGCCTGTTTTGTTTTTAAAAACCATCATGCACCTATTTCTCTTGTTTTTTAAAACCTTCATGTAACTCCTCCTTTTCTTTTTAAAAACCCTCATGCAACTATTTGTTTTGAAAAGCCTTCATTCAACTATTTCTCTTACTTTTAAAGACTTCCATGCAACTATTTCTCTTGCTTTTAGAAACCTCCATGCACCTATTCCTTTTCTTTTTAAAAACCTCAGTGCAACTATTGGTTTTGTTTTTAAAAACCTTCATTCAGCTATTTCTCTCACTTTTAAAAACCTTCATGCAACCATTTCTTTTGCTTTTAAAAGCCTTCACGCACCTATTTCTCTTGCTATTAAAAACCTTCATGCATCTATTCCTTTTATTTTTAAAAACCATGCACCTATTTTTTTTGCTTTTAAAAACCTTAATGCACCTATATTTTTATTTTTTTTCCTTTCAAAGACCTTCATGCCACTCTTTGTTTCAAACCCCCTCCCAGCCCCATTTCTCTTGCTGTGCCCCTGTGGCCAGCAGGGCTGGGTGAGCAGCACTCGAGGCCAGCTCTGCTGGGACCCCTTTGCAGCAGCCCAGGATTTAGGGAGCACCATTCCCTGCCTCCAGCGTGGCCTGGGGACCCATGTCACCAGCTCCCTTTGGTGTCACCACTCAGGGGACACAGCAAAGCCTCAGCCACGGCCACACGAGCACAAACGAAGGCAGCAGAGTTGCCAAAACAAGCCTTGGGCTCCTGCTCTGCTGCCCTTGGGTGGCAGGAGAAGGAAGGGGGGTGTCCCTGCAGCTCCACACGCTGCCAGGGGGAACGATTAGCTCATCTCACAGTGACAGACAGCAGCTTGGCCCGTGGTTTTTCCCCACCAGCACCTTTCCCAAGGGAGGGAGAACTGACACCCTTGTGTGTGTCGAGCAATAAGTGTCAGCCGTCAAGTGCAAAGCTGCCCTGGGAGCCAGAACTGCTCCAGAATGACAAGCAGCTGGAGGGAAACAGCACAAGGGCCCATTGAGGAGGGAAAGGAGAAAGCTTTTGGCCACGGGGCAGTGGGGCAGGTCTTTCTGAGGCTTAGGCAAAGGTAATGAGAGGGGCTTGGCTAATCCAGTCCCCTCTCGTGGGGGCTGCAATGGGCAAAGGAGCTCCAGAGCTTTGGCAAGGAATGGAACCTGCTGCAGGAGTCTCTCTGCTTCGGGGGAGTCCCCTCCGGGTGAAATAGTTAGGGAACTTTTGCTGTTTTCTTTGGCATTTCAAGTGTAGCTCGCTCCATTTAATGCCTTTTGCCACCAAAAAGCTGCACCCCCTTCAGGGAGGTCGAGGTCGGGTTTGGAGTGGGAGAGGTGAAGAACTCTTACCTGCTCTTGTGATGGAGAACTGAATATTGATAATCCTGTCAGCAGTATTTTGGTAAAGGTACTCACTGAAAACAAAGAAAAAATCCAAATCAAAATAAATAAATCCGTTTCAGAGTCCAGCCTGGATTTACTGGAGTAAATATCTAAATAAATTAATTGCACTCTGATTAATTTCGCTTCAATTGCAAATTGCAGTGTAAAACCAGACAAATATCACTGACACCTAAAAAAAAAAAATCCCTGTTGTAATCAAAGTTTGCAATCCTTGCCATAAAGGGGAAAGCTGGACCCATCACGGTGGGCAAATCAGGTGCCCTGGGATGAAAACACTCAAAAAAAGAAGAGGTGACAAATTGAGAAAGTGCAGCAAAGCTGAGGAAAAGCATTTTGGGGACTGCTGGAAGTGTTTGATATCTGCCAGGCACAACAAGTGTGTGTGGGAAGGCCAATGTGTTTCCTTAAGTGTGAAGGAGAAGGGAAAAGGAACAAAACAAAAGTAAGGCAATTAAAAACATAAAAAGAGTTAGAGGTTTCCAGCAGCAAATCCTGTTGGAGTGACAGATCCCTCTCAAGAGCTTTTAAACCCATTGGAAGAAACCACCTTCCCAGGAACTCAAAGTCTAAGCAGACAAGGTACACAAAGAAAGGGGTGGAAAAGGGAATAATTACCCAGAATTGGTAATGGGGAACAAAGGGCCTAAGTTGTCACACAAAAGCTGCTGTTTCAAACACCTAATCCCACAGTGAGAGCAACGAGGACCACCCTTTTCTCCTGCCAGAGTATTTTTAATTGCCCTCAGCTCAAAGGAAAGGAAGGCTCTGTCACTGAGAGTATTAATCCTCCTAATGAAGTGCAGCGGTTGGAAAGCAGGGAAGAAAACAAGGGAGAGGGTGAAAGGGAAGGGGCTGAATACCTTCAGAAATAAACACTGGCCTCCTGGCTAAATATGACACTTGCAGCAGTGAGAGGCCCCAGGGGACAGCAGTGCTGGGCACTCCTTGGTGTTTCTTGAGGAGCACCAAAAGCCTGAGGAGCATTTGAAGCTTGGAGCAAGTGGGAGGTCTCAATGCAGCCCTTCAGCTCCCACTTCCCCTTTTCCACAGGTTGTTTTCTGGGCTTAGCAGGGGAAAGGACCAAAGTTGAAAACTCACCTTAAACTGGAGATAGGAAAAATCAGTAGGTATTTTGCAAATGCTTTGCCCAATCCATAAATGAAGAGCATGGAAAGCACCATCTCCACGGAATGGTCAGGCATCTCTGACAGCACAAGCAGCAGTGGGGGGCTCTCCTGGAACTGAGATCATTTTAAAGCTCATCATTAGTGCAGTCCCAGACCAGCAGCTCTCTTGGCAAGTCCCAGGCAAGTCACAAATCAGAACTGAGGAGATTTGCCCACCTTGAATGGGACTAAATATTTCCCCAAGCGTGTTCTCTTGATGGGCTTTGGGGTTCTTCCTCAGCAGCTCCAAAGCACTTTGGGATTTGCTCCTTAACCAGAAGTTCTCCCGGTGCCTTAGCAAGGACTTGGGGCTAATTCTCCATGTTAAGTACATTAAGTTTGCATCTTGGGTCATGTATTTAGTCTTCATGGCAGAATTATCAGCCTTCCTGCTCTCACACTTTGCTTTTCCCCCTCCTTTATTATTTTCAAGCTTGGTTGAAGCTTTGCTTTCCTACATTTGTCCTTTTTCTGTCACACTGCTCGACTCCCAGCAGGTTTTCCCCAGTGCTTTGGGCTCTGCACTGAGCACCACTGAAGGTGGCTCTGTCCTTGCCAGTTAAATTCTGAAATGATTTACTTTTCTCTTTCCTTTTATCTCTTTATCACCTTTCTTTATGGCACATATGCCTGATCTTTTTAACATTTTAGTATGAATGAATTCCCAACTCGAGTCTTTGACCTCCTCAGCCCCACAACTTCATTCCCACTTCCCTTCACGTATCCATCTCTTTTTTATTTTTACAAGTTCAGACCCACTTTGGCTTCTTATACGCCAAGCCCTGGAGAAAATGAAACTGCTCAGGAAGTTTTTTTGCAGAGAGGCATAAAAGCCAGTCGAAACAATGGAATAAGGAAAGCCCTGTTGCTGGAGCACTGTAAAGGCAGCAATTCCCCCAGATGACAGCAGGGTATGAAGGTCAGCAATGCAGCCAGTCCTCCTCAGCTGGAATTCCTGCCACACAGAAGTTATTGTCCATCAGAAACGGGCAGAGAGAGTTCCTGAGGATTTCTTCCTCTTTCTGAGTAAACAAGGTCAGACATGGCATGCAAGAAAACCCCGAAGTCAGCAAAACAACCAGTACTTGTGTTCTCCCAGGCCAAATATGGGCAAAAGGAAGGCAGGGAAAGGCCTTTGGAGCATGAGAAGAGAGAGCTTTCAAAGGCAACTTTTATTTCCTCGGGATGCTATTTCAGCACGACTGGATCCCCAGGCATTTCTAGAGGGAAAAAATAATTAGCAAAGAATTGAAGTTGAACAAACAAAATATCAATCACAACTCTGTGAAATGGGCTCGTGCAAACTTTCTGTTTGATCCTCTGAACCTTTAGAGGGAGAAAAAGCAGGGAGAAAAGTCTTCAACTAACACTTTCTGGACCTCTGAGTCCAGTGGTCAAAATATAACAGAATGTATTTAATTACAGTGCTTCATTTAACCTCAGAGACTTGGTTTCATCAGTCCCTTATACATTTTTGATTTCAGGATGTAGAGTTTAATATCTGACAGGGTGTTATAATAGAGTGTCTCCAAACATTGTTTCAAAGTAACAAGTGTTTCCTAAACCAGATATTTCATGGACAGCTTCGGCTCTCCCCATCCCAACAGACAAGCAGGCAAAGTCCTGTGCTCATTGCAACAGCATTGGAGTGAGGGGCTGAGATTACCAAAACACACCCTTTTTCATGCATTAAAAACATTCTGTAGCTGCAAACTCGCTGCAATTGTGTGACAGCCCTGGAAAAAACCCACCAGCTCTCAACAGCTACTATTTAGGTCGGAAGATTATTTTTTTATTACATTGAAATGCTGTAGAAAAACGTGAGCTTTGGGAGACGTGGGGTGAATTTTGATTTTTCTTACCCACAGCCAATGGAGTCAGCGAGGCGTAAAAAGATCAAATTGCAGTGGAGCATTAGCAAAAATTTCAATATCCCCTTTCTGGTGTAACCTCATTTCAGAAAGCAGCTCTGTGCTCCTCCCAGGAGGGCTGACATTTAAATATTGAGAGGATCAGATGCTGATGACAGAAGATTTACTCAACCTCCTTTCCTTGCCAACAGAGGACACGGCTCTATAATGTCTCTTGGAGCGTTTTAGTTGGGATCCCTTTTAGGTGACAACAAGCAGGGCTTTGTCCCATTCTGCCTTCAGCTGGGACCAGCAGGATCATGGCAGGGCTTTATTTATGCTCTGGGTGTGGGTTCCAAGGCAAAACTGGCTGAGGGGCTTTACAATAAGAGATATCAATGAAGGAACAGCTTTCTGGTAGCTTATTACACCAGCCCTCCTTTGGATCAGAGTCTTAATGAAATCATGAATTCAGAATATCTCAGCTAACCTTGAGACATTGTGACAATTATGCTGATTTTGCACTGATTTAACCTGACTGCATCTGAACACTCTGGGAGAATGGAGAATGTGAGGCCAAAGCGGGTTAGATACACCAAGTACAAAATAAATTCATTAGTTAGCAATCATTGGAATATTAATTTAAGCACAAAATGAAGTTTTAGGAACTCATGTTTATAGAATGGTGGAATGGTTAAAGCCCATCCAGTGCCACCTCCTGCCATGGGCAGGGACACCTTCCACTAGCCCAGGTTGCTCCAAGCTCCATCCAACCTGGCCTTGGACACTTCAGGGATGGGGAAAAATTTCCTTGGTCCCCCTGAGGGAAAAAACCACCTTATCCTAAAATGGAGACAAATTAAGACCGAAGTATTACACGTGTTCAACAGGCAAGACACAGCAGATGTCGAGCTGGCAATTCTTCTCTGCTGGAAAAGCTTTGGATTATCACTACAGGAAAGGAGGGATCACCACAGAGGGCAGTTGTTGGTGTTTAAAGTAATTAAAGTAATTATCTGCAATGAATTGGCATGATTTGATGTCTCAGGGTGTGCTGGATAAAGAGCACCTTAACAAAATGAAGATTTGCCTACATATAACCATTAGGGTGATACAAAATCCCTGTGCATGGAAGCATTAACCCTTTCTCTCCCCCTAAGGGAGGCAGAAAATCAGTCAGTTCCCTGCTAATACTAATAAAACATTAATTTTTATTTCCATTTTCCACTGAAAAGATTAGAGCAAGCAGGTAAAAAACAAACACCTGCTGGAGTGATTCCCATCTCTGATCGCATCAGATCCTTCTTGCTCTCTGCACTGGAATCTCCATGAGCATCACACTGCTAAGCTTTCCTAACCAACCAAAGCTGAAAGAGTCCTCAATCATCTTTTTACCATTCAAAGCAGCAAATTAAGGCCCTAAATATCTCCAGGGCCCTGGACTTGCATTCAGAGAGGGGCCCAGCAACACCTTATTCAACCGAGACCATTATTGCCCCTGGGTTAACTGCAGTTTTTATGGGTCAAGTCACAGCTCTAAGCAGCAAAACCTGCTAATTTAGTGCTCTTGAACAGTGTAATCTTACAAGGCTCTAAGCATGTTCCTCATTAGAAGTGACATTTGAGTTTCAGGGGGTGGTGGATGATGTTGGTGTGTTGCCTGTTTTATTTTTGTAGCCATTTATAGCTGGTTAAATTGAGTTTGGGGTTGATGCATCTAAGCAGGGCAGTGTGTGCTGTACTGTGGCTGTCATTCCATGGAACATCTTCTGAAAGAAACTCCCATATCCCTCCCCACTGTTAACTCTGACTACAAATAGAATATATGCATCAGTAACAGAGAGGAAAGAACCCCACAGAATGAACTGGCACCCTGCACACACAGGATGAGCGTTTCTTTCTCCTGGAAGAACTTAGAAGAGGACTTTTATCATGACAGACAGAACGTTAGAGAGTTTCAAATTATTTAAAGCAAGGAAAAAAAATAAATCACAACTCTTCCTCCCCCCACCCCCCACCCAAAGAAAAAGATTAATGTAAAGCACCTTAGGATTTATCTCCATGAAAAGCTTCCTATAAAACAATTGTTGTAGAAGGGCCTGACAGCCCTTGTCAAAGAGTGTCCTTTGAATGGCTGACATCTCTATTAACCCCCCCATCAGTATTCCCTGCAGCACCAGGCCATGGCAAGTGGCAGGCAGGCACAATATATGCCCAGCTGATGCAACTCCAAAAGAATCCCAGGCAGATTCCAGCAGGAGTTTTAGAGCCCTTCCCTTGGAGTCTGGCTTTTTATTTGCTGACAGATGCTTTTGCAGAGCTGCTCCCTCCCGGAGCCAGAGATCAGCACTCAGCCAGGCAGGGGCTGCAGCACAAAATCAGCCCCGCAAGAAGGACTAAAACCCCGTATTTTAATGAAACTGGAGCTCATTTGCCAACATCAACAGGTACCACAGCATTGTTTCCTGGAGATTCATCTGCTTGTGTAAGCTGCCCCAGTTCTCTCTGGCAGGGAAGGAAAAGCTGCTTTCAAATTTCACTGACATCAGCACCAACGAGGAGCAACACCACAAAAACAGAATTAGTTCCAGTTTATATCAAGATTACTGAGGTTGAAGCCCTTGAAATTCCAATTTTCCAGTCAGTGAAATGAAGACAGCAAACAATACTTGCCTACCTTATGAGGGATTTCAGCTGACACATTAACATTTGCTCAGTGTTCAAAAACCTCCAGCTCAAGAAATTCACGTATTTTAAATTTGCCTCAGGCTCATCCTGTGCTTAATGGCAGTGATTTCAATCGACTCACACCAAAAGCTCTCTGGTCAGCCTTTTTTTGCCTGGAGAACACTGTACTTTGTGCTGCTGTGGCCAAAGGCAGCTCTCCCGTGGCACAGACACAGCTTTCCTTACCTGGCAGGACATCCCTGTGCCAGCTCAGCTCCGACTGTACCTTCTGTGTGAAAAACAAGAAACCACATGGAACTCAAGCTAAATATCATTCCTTCTCCTCTCTCCAGCCTCCAGGAGCAAAGGGGTTTTGCTTCAGGCTTTTTTAATTCAAACTTCCCTTCTGGGGTAGCACTGGATCCATCATTTGGCTTGGAATGCACCTGTAGAGCCAAGAACTGCAGGAATGGGGAGAAAGGTGGTGGCTGGTGAGACCTGGATTAAAACAGGCTGATGAGTTAGTGCTGTCCATGGATATGAGCACCATCAGCAGGAGTGAAGAAAGGAATGGGAATCCAGCAGTGTAAGAACACAAATTCACAGAGATTTTAAGTGACAAAACCATATTAAAAATGTAATTGTTGTTGTAAAAACTAGTATTGCAATTAGCATGACTGGCTGCTGTTGAAACCCCCCATGAATGCCTCAGTTTGTCACTTCAAAAGTCCACAGATCCTTTAGCTTTTCCTGCATTTCTGCAGGAAATAGAATACTTCACTCCTGGTGTGGAGCTGTTGTCTGTCCGTGCTCTGGAATGACATCCCAGCTCTGCATCACAGGAGGGGTCAGCTTGGAAGGGACCTCAAGGGGATCATCTGGTGCCACCTCCCTGCTCCAGCAGGGCCATCCCAGAGCACTTGGCACAGGATTGTGTCCACGTGGGTCTGGAATGGCTCCAGTGAGGAGACATCACCCCCTCTCTGGGAAATCTGTCCAGTGTTTGATCACCCACATGGGCAAGAAGTTCTTTGTCATATTGAGGTGGAACTTCCTGGGCATCAATTCCTGCCCATTCCTCGTGTCCCACTGCTGGGCACCCCAAGCAGAGCCTGGTCCATGCTCTGACCCCTCCCACAGCCACTGACAGATGGTGATGACCCCTCACAGTCTGTTCAGGACTCATAATGCAAATCAAGTCTGACAGAGCACACTAACAGCCATTAATTAAAGCAATTAAATATCTTTCAAATGATAAGCACAGAAACAGGCAATGCTCTCTCTTCTCACACACAACTTCAGGTGGGAAACCAAGGGCAGAGCTCAGGAAACATCTCTCAAAAAACCCCAAAACTACACAAATATAGGCTGTACTGGGTTTTTAAGAGTCCCTCATTAGCTTATCTATAAAATAGTTAAGAGGCTTGCAGAAGCCACAATAACAGAGAAGAGTTGATGGAAATATGGCCTCTATATTGAGCTCATTGCCAACTGAAATCAACAGCCACATTTGGTTCCTTTTGCCATCAAGCAGGAAAACAAACCCATTACAATTTTTTTAATAGGAATTTTATTGAGAAAGTGACATGTGTTGGAGATTAAAATCCATGAAAGAGAACCAAAACCTCATAATTTTGGAACAGAGTGTCCTGGAATGCAAGAGAAAAATTAGACCTAAAAAAACTCAAGCTTCATTTTCACGGCAAGTATTTCTCCTTTTCTGCCAAAGAAGACAGAAAGAAAACAGCAGATTTAATGAAAAATAAGCTGAAGCCCAAGATTTCCATACAAAATAGGGACATGAATGACACACAAAAGTGAATTCCAACCTTTTGGCCACACATGGAGCAGCCCCACAAAAGCTGGGCCTGCAGGAAGCAGGTGCATTGGAAGGGTGAGGCATCAGGAGGGCTTGGACTCCTTAGGGAGAGCAAAATACTCTGTAGCTGGGCCTGGTGGACCCCAAAAAGTAACAATATCGGTGGGGTACCAAGCCCTGGATATATTGGGAAGCACCTGAATGCAGAATTAGCATATTTAACAAGAGTCCTGACAAACACTGGCTGATTTTTGGGACTCCCCTTGGTTGAAGGAGGTTCCTCAGCTCTCAGCCCTGGCTGCATTTCAACCCAGGTGGTCACAGTAGGATTTTACCACCAAATACTGCATGGATTTACCTTCAGACCAAGCTGAAGTCCCTCCACTCCCAACCACAACATTTTACATATCCCAGTCCTTTTTTCCCTTCAAAACTCCTTTGTTTGTCCCCATTCAGACAAAAGGCTGAACTCCTAAAGAACATTCAGAGCTATAAGGAGGAGTTTTGCCACAGGCCAGAACTTTTTAAACCAGGAACTTACATTTCTCTTGGGCCAATTCAGAAATCATTCAGGGAACAGAGTCAGCAACAACCTCACATCACTCCACAGCTTTCCACAGACAGCTCTTTGGGACAGCTAAATACAGATGAATTCAATTCAAGGGAGACAAGCTCTGCAGGTCAATCTGTGTACGTATGACCCTTTATAAACTGTTTCTGTAGGTGAGCTCTTTCCAGATAGAATTGGTACCCTGAAGAACGTCCATTCTTCCACCCATATCCCTTGCCCATAAATCACAGAATCCTTTAGGATGGAAGGCAGCTCTGAAATTGAGTTCCATTAACCCAGCACTGCCACGTTCACTGTTAAACCACATCCCCCAGTGCCACATCCACACATCTTCTGCACCAGGGATGGTTCCACCACTTCCCTGGGCAGCCTCTTCCAATTCCTGACCACCCTTTCCGTGAAGAATCTTCCCCTAATATCTAATCTGAGCCTCCTCTGGTGCAATGTGGTCCTTCCCTCTCATCCTGTCACTTGTGACCCGGGAGACAAGATTGACCCCAACCTTACTGAGACTTCCCACCACCCAAGGGCAAAGCAAAGCAAAACTTGGCAACACTTTTGGGATATTTGCCAAAGTAAATCCTCAACCCACAACTCCTCCGTGTGGGTTTGATGTAGGAGGGTGGAAATCGCTGACGAGGGCGAAGCTTCACCAGGAGGAAAAACGAGACCCTGGGCAAGAGCTTGGTGTGGAGATGGTGCATGAGCCATAAATCCTCCCAGAGCGTAGGGAGCTGTGCCCGCTTTGTGGGAAGGGCTGAGCAGAGGCTGGAGGGCCATGGGCAGGGGTTGGCCATGGGCAGGGGTTGGCCATGCCCGTGTCCCCCGGGCCGCTCTGAGCTCGGGCTGCGGGCGCTGTTCAGCCCGCGGTGCTGAAACCCCGAGCGGAGCCCGGCACGGACAGATGCTGAGATGAGAAAAGACCCATTTCTATCCCCCTGTCACATCTGCAAAGGGATTCCTGTGACTCATGGCCAGAAGTGAAAAGCTGCGCATCCAAAGCTTCATCCGTATCCCAAATTCTCTGCTGCACCTAAAACCACTCCTTTGTTCCAATGCTCCACATTTTGTGGAGGGCACAGAATCAGCCACAGCATCACAATGTACTTTCAGTGTGAACATTCTGGCAGCCTTAACAGGCAACACTTGAGATGAAACTTTAAGGGCCATATGAGCATCAGTAAAAAATAAAATAAAATGAAACAGTATTTGATGCATCTTTCACATAAGAAAAGCAGAAACTACAATCAGTCCAGCTCTTCAACTACAGTTCATGCTATAACACTAGAAGAATTTATGGATATGCTCCCAATTTAGCAAAAGCCTTCATGAATTTATCAAGAGCATCTAAAGTTAAGTGAAAACGTTTTATTTCCAGACTGGAACAAATATTGCAAGGTTTGTCCTGCAATCTGTTGGAGTAAAGATGAGCACAACTCCAAAATGCTGAATGGAAGAGGAGCTCAAGCAGCTCCACTACACAGGTTTAAAATGTACTTATGTGCTTTTATGCTCCACAGAAAGCACCAGGAGGCTGACCCAGCACAAACCCTTCCACACTGCACCCACCGTGGTTTAAGAAAGAGATTCCTTAAATCCATCCATGGAAAATTCACATCTGCGAAAGGGGATAAAAATAGAAAGGCAAGAAACAGCTTGTTCTTAATTCTTTCCCTCTTTGCCAGCCAGAGTGCAAATAACTACTCCAAACTCTGCCTTTCAGCTGGATTTTATATATTCTTATACCCCAGCCTGATTTAGATTGGATTTTACTCACCCAGCCGAGTGGAGACACAGCCTGCCCTCCCTGCTCTGGGCATTTCTCCTCCTGAGAGGAGCTTCAACCACAACATCGTCCCACAGTTCCAGCAGCTGAACAGAACGGGATCCCCTTGTCTTTCCCCTCTTCCTCCTGGGGTTTTGGCACCAATTCCAGGAGCTTGAAAGACAATAAGCAGATCCTGGAAGACAGAAACTCCTTCAGAGGTTTGAGTCACTGAAATTAGGATGCCTGAGGAAACAGAATAGGTATTTTAATTAATTTTTCCTCACCAGAGCTCAATCTCCTGCTGTGTCACCACTGTGATGGAGACATTTGTTATCTGTTACATTACACTTGCACCTACTTTCATTAAATCCTTTCTCCAGCTGTTTGCCTTCTCATTACTGAACCACCTGAACATCTGTCCCTGCAGAATTAATCCCTGTAATGCCACAAGAAAGAATAAAAAGGGCCATAACAAAACCTCCCAGCATCATCCAGAGCTTGGCAGGAGTATTCCCAGAAAACTAAAATTCCCTAAGAAATACCATTGAACCAGACTCTTCTCCCTCTCCAAGAACACATCATTTTTTTTTTAAAAAACAAAAGCTTCTCAGGTGCAAAACTGTATTTCTGGTCAGAAATACATATATTCTATAAATATATATGTAGATCAGGAAGGGTGATAGGTGCTCATGGCACATGTTTGACAGGATAGAGATTTCTTCTTTTATTTGAACCTTCAGACTGGACTCAGGGCCCAGAGAGGAGGAAGAGAGTTTGATACTCAATTCCAGGAACTCACTGCACCCTGGACAGCCCCACACCCTCGGAATGGGGGGGATTCTCACAGCACAGGCACAGAGAGCTGTACATGGGGCTACCCAAGAATTCCTGCTCAGGCTTGGAGGGCAGAGCTGGGTGATGTGAAGAAAAAGATGCCCCAAATAGATCTGATGAAAATGCCCCAAAATATTTGCTTGAGAGAAACTTCAGACCTTCATCAGGCTCAAATCAGCACTTGCTGCTCCAGCCTGAGCCTGCTTCTCTTCCTTGCAATGCCTGGGATTTCCCCTGTTTTCCCTGAGTCTTTTCCATAAAGAAATTCCATACTTTCAGGGGCTTTTTTTCCTTTAAATCTTGGTTTTCTTTCCTGTACACCCCCTAAACGCTTCCCAACCCCACTTTTTAATCCAGGAGGCTTTTCAATCCCTCTCAGTTGTGGCTCCAAACAGAGACATTTGTTTCATTTCTCTAAAAGGGCAGCCCCTTCCTCCTCCTGTTGGTGCATTTTTCCACAATAACTTAATTACTCGACAGATAATCAGGCAAACAAACCCCAGGCTGTATCTTGGGTTTGCTGCCCCACCAAGAGAGAAGCTGCAAAGCCAACAACAATAATTGTTTTTCCACAGGGGAGATATCAACTGGAAACCAAGCCAGTTATTTTCTGATAAACAGCACTTTCTCACCCAGAAGTGAGGAGTTTTGGGGGACTTTATCTACACCACTGCAAATCACTCCCATTTCCTTCATCCCAAATTAGCTTTGACTGCGAGAAATAATCCTTTCAAGATAACATTTGTGGTTCCAACCACACACTCCCTAGGACCTCACACACACAAAGTATTTGTGGTTTCCTTTCAATAAGTGTCCTCAGGGTAACTCCCGACTTGGGCAGTGTTGGAGCTGCTCAGCAAAGCTGCATTTGCCAAAAGGGCTAAAAAACACCCAAACAACGTTTCTTGTCAAAAACTATGAATAACTTGCTATTTCATTCTCTTTATGGCCCTTCAGAGCTCAAGGACATCAAGATGTGGCATAAAGAACTTTGTGGCAGAAGAAACTATAAATAGCAATTCCCAGGGGGCTATTTCAGTCTGCCTTTTTCCTTTTTTGTGATTTTTGGGGGGCAGGGCAGGAATTTGGGTTATTTTTTGGTGTTTTCCCCAGAGTAGAAACCCTGTGGTATTTCAGGCAGGACCCCAGAGCATCCAACTGCAGGCAAAGATCTTCCACAGTCCTGACTCTCCCTGGAAACTGCACCTCTCTGTTTATTATACAACAACAGCTTCTGGCTAAACTGGGCAGGACTTCAAAAAGCTGAGCTCTCCCCACTGTAAAAAAAACAGAAAAGGCTATTTCTGAGCCTGAATAATATTTCTGAATAAAGACTGATGTACCTATAGAAGGAAAAAAAAAAAAAAAACCAGCCCACAACAGCAACAACAATGAAAAAGAATATCCAACAAAACAACCCCGTCAAATATTTGTGTCCTGGGGCAAATATTTAAGTGTCACAAAGTAGTTGGTAGTTGCATCAGTGCTCTGAGGGTCTGGAGAACCCCTTTTCCAGCTGGTCAGGACAGTAAAACCACAGAGGTTAAGGTGACAGAAGTCAAGCTGTGACACTAAAGATTTGTGTGTTTAAATACACTACCTGAAATGGAAATTACGGTCTTGCCTGGCTTTAATATGAGCATCTTGGATATAAAAAGCTGTGGTTTTGAATCCCTAAAATAAATAAAAAACTGAAATTAAAAATTAGGTGAACCTCAGTGATTCTCTCCAAGGGAGGTGAAGTCAGGGAAAGCAAAAATTTGGAATTCTGTCACCAAGTGAAAACCTTTGGACTCAATTCTAAGCTTCTAGATTTCCAGCAGGAGAAGAGATCAGGTGTCCAGACCTTCCAAACAAAGAGCCTCATGCTGTGACATTCCCACCTGGAACAATCCCTTGGATTCCCCAGCTTTCCCAAGTCAGCAGCACGTTCAGGATTAACATGTAACCCTTCCCTTCAAGCCAAAGGCTGCCAGAATGCAGATTTTAACAGAAGGGACAAGGTTTTACATTGCAAAAGTTAAGATTAGAGCCCTAATTCAGCCAGACTTAAACAAATATGACTAATTTAAGTCTGTCACTCAGCTGAAAGCTGGGATTGTGCACAAGTGCTTTCCTTAATTACATCCAAAAGGCAAGGCCAGCACTGGCTGAAGAGTCAAACCAAATGATTAAAGCAGTAAGAGTTTTGTTTTAAATTCAGCTTCTGGTTTACCTCTGACGCCCAGACAGATTTAAGCTCAGAAATATGAAGTCTGGCTGAATCAGGAGAACTTGTTTATGCAACTGAACCCCTGTGCTAAAAGGCTTTTTCAGCTTTTAGAGGTGCCTTACATTAAAAGGAGTTTAAAGACAAAAATAGGGGCTATAACCCTCTAGACAAGAACAAATACAGAGGACTTCCTTTCTTTTAATCAGAGTTCTGTTTTAAAATCTTCAGTCTCACTGAGGTAGTTAAAAATTCTACAAAAAGCAGAGTCACAAGAATAAAGATGTGATTTTAAGAGAGAAATTAGGTGGAATTAGTTTGGTCAATACCCACCAAATTCCTCCCAGAACAGATCCTTTTACTGCATGGAATTTGGGGTAACATCTGATATGAAACCAGCTACTTTAGGGGACTGGAAGTCTCAAGGATGAAAGGCAATGACCTCATACAAATCATGACTTTAGGAACACAAGCAGGCTGTGGTGCTGCTGGAATTAGTGCAATTATTCCCGATCTAATCTGAAACAAATCAGGACAATTAATTTTCCTATGAGTATACAGTATATGAGCATTTAGAAAGCTGTGCTTCCCACAGCTCCAAAGCCAAGGGCAAAGTCCACTGCACTAAAGTGCACCCCCAGGTCTGGGATTCTGAACTGCCTCGAAGTCCAGACATCATGGAATCCACTCGGAGCCTTTCCAGCCTCTCTCCATCACCCAGCCCCTAATCAGAAGCAGTGGAGGAGGACCTGCCTGCACAGCCCTGACTCAGGCCCTTGGCATGCACAGAATAAACACAGAGGGGCAAAGTATGAATTTCTCTCTTGGAGAGAGGTGACACCTCAGCAAACCCAAGGCTGCTGCAGAGGGATGCAGGGGTGGAAATCCCCCCGTTGCCAAGGAAAGGAGACACTCTCTACACGGCAGGGAAAGCTCCAGGGCTCAGCACACCTTTTTCTCTCCCCTCCCTCCTTCTCTGCACTCATTGTCTGACTATGTGAGTGTGAGGCAAGAGCTTGTCACAGTTTCCCAGGCCAGGAGCCAAGCTCAGCAGCAATACATGGAATAGCCGGATATTGCAGCAAAACTCACACGCAAGGACACAAAATGCCAAGCCTGAAAGCGAGGGGATGCTGACCATACAGCCAAAGAGCTTTCTCCTCAGTCCATACTTCCTCCTCCTCAGTCATATTGTCCAAAGGGACCTGGATGAGCTCGAGCAGTGACCAAGAGGAATCTCATGTGGTTCAATAAGACCAAGTGTTGATGCTGCCCCTGGGTCAGGGTAACCCCTGTTCCCAATCCAGGCTGGGGAGGAGCAGATGGAGCAGCCCTGGGAGAAGGGCCTGGGGGGGCTGGTGGGGGAGAGGCTGGACATGACCCAGCCCAGAAACCCCCCTGCCCTGGGCTGGTCCCACAGCGTGGGCAGCAGGACAGGGGGGATTGTGCCCCTCTGCCCTCTCAGGTGAGACCTCCCTGCAGAGCTGCTCCAAGCAAGGTGGAGAGAGACTGTTCACAAGGGCTGGAGTGACAGGACAAAGAGAATGGCTTCACACTGCCAGAGCAAGGGTGGGTTGGATATCAGGAGGAAATCCCTCCCTGTGAGGGTGGGCAGGCCCTGGCACAGGGTGCCCAGAGAAGCTGTGGCTGCCCCAGCCCTGGCAGTGTCCAAGGCCAGGTTGGAGCAACCTGGGCTAGTGGAAGGTGTCCCTGCCCATGGCAGGGGTGGGACTGGATGAGCTTTAAGGTCCTTTCCAACCCAAACCAGTGTGTCTCTGACATTCACTGCAGGGTGTTCACAGCTAAAGATTGCAACGAGCGGGCTGCAAACTCTCTGCACAATTTCTGCACCCAGAAGTTCATGCAGTGCCCTTATTGTCCCATCCTACTGCCAGGTGTCCTCCAAACTCGCTGCTCTGAACTGGCTCTGGGCTGGTAACAGAAAGCACTGATGGAATTGAAAAAGGAACAGAAAAGGGCACGGAATTCCTCCCTTGTCTCTACCACTAGCAATGACTTGTCTAATAAATCAGTCGCATCCCACGAGAGTCAGATTCAAAGTGGAAGTTTGAATTCCACTCATTTCCCCACGAGCCTCCCTCCTGCTGGAAAATCCCATTTCCCCAAACACCTCTGTGCTGTTCCAGCACGTCCAGGAACTGCAGATTTCCACAGCAGCACATGTTCTTCCTGAGTGTCCTGCTGTTCCACTCTGCCCTTGGCAGGCCCTGCAAGGGACACCACACGCCTGCTTACAGATGTGGACACGTTGAGCACACACAAATACAAGCATATGCTAATTTGGAATTGTGCTCTCCCAAATATCTGGGGTTGGCAGAAGGGGAAGTCGCTCCGGGAAGTTCTCTCCCCAAAGGAGGGAACCTGGCTGAGAAATCACAAGCCTGGAAAGAAAAATAAATTCCCACCATCTCACCTAATTACATGAAGACGAGTTCAAAACTTCAGAGGAGGAAAGCAAGTTTCCAAAGTTATGGGGCTTAAAACTGAGTACTGAGAGCTGGCAGTGCTGGGAATATCTCTGGCATTTCTTGTCACTACACAGGGCTGCACTTTCTCTGCTTGGCTGATGTGGAAACCCTTAAATCACAATGAATTCTGTTGCTATGGCACGTATACATGTGTAGGTATACACACTCCTATCCTGCAAAGTGCTCACTTGTCTGGCAGGTTGGAAAATATAGGACAAGAGGGGAATCTTTGCACATCATCTTCTGGGTGAGTCACTCCAGGCTCTGCTTGGAACCTTCCAGGGCGGTCCAGGAGATCTTCTGGCTTTTCATGTGTTTCAGCAAAGGCTGGAGGGTTTGGTGTAATCTTAATGATATCCTTTCCCTTGGCAGCCTTCCACCTTTGTGAGGTAAAGGCTGAGGTTTGCAAGAGCAGCAAGGGAAGAAGGATTAGTAATTTATAGAGAATAATGCCCTGACCCCCTTCATTTCTGCCCCTCTAGGCTCTCATCATTTCTTTCCCTCCCATTCCTCCAAACGCACTTTAATTACTTCATCATTGCCAAAGAGACCCACAAAATCCCTGTTGACCAGTCCTCCACAATAAAAACCAAACACACATATAAATACATACATACACTCTATAATAACCCCTTCAAATGTGGAGCTTGGAGTGATTTAAGACACTCTAAATATAGCACAGGCTGTGGTTGAAAACCCCACGGGTTTTAGTTTTTTTCCAGTCTAGGAAATAAAGCTTTCATCGGCCTGAAACTCAGTTTTAATAAAACAAGGGAGTGCCTTTCCCTTCTTGTTACCACTCAGGCCTCAGGTGGTGCTGAGCAGAAAAGGTTCAGCATGAAAACTTGGCAGCAGGAGGGCATCTGTGAGGCTTCTGAGCCTCCTGAGGACAGTCTGACATGAAGATGCTGCTCCATTAGCTGGGACAGCAAGGACAGAGACATCCCAGCCAGCTGCCCTTGAGAGGCAAGACACCTCCTTGGATGAGGAATCACACCAGGCATGGCAAAAGAGCATCACTGAACCTACTGGAGCTCAACCTGCCAGTGCTGTCAGGATATCTGCACTCTCAAACCATCAGCATGAGTTCTTGAGGACCACAGGCCAGGAGCTCTGCCCCCCGGCTTGGCCTCATTTAAGCCTCAGGAATTACCTCTAATAGGTCACTGAAGTCCCTTGGACATTCTGCCCACCCTGTGAGGCTCTAAACACATCATAACCAGGATTCTCTCATTAAACATTCTTAAAACCCTTCTAAAAGTGGAGAGTGTAATGTGGGGTTGATAAGAGGGCTGAAAGAAAATCATAAAAGTATAAATGATTTGGCTGTTCCTCTTATTGACTTCTCCCTAAGCAAGGCAAAGTGCATCCAACTGACCCAGGGATCTTTGCTTGGGGAAGAGCCTGTGAGGAACAGAAAGGACCATGAGGTTCCTGAAGACCCAAAAGTCATTAGTTGAAATCAAAAGGATGGGCTGTCCAAGGAAAATTAGGCTTTCAGGATAAGGACAGTGCCCAGAAAGTTAATGGTGAGTGACATTTCCACCTTCTGAAAACACCCTGCAACTCAAGGTTTCATGGTTTCTCCATCTTGCAGTATTGTAACAAATCCTAAAGGATCACATAGACCTGTCTTCCATACTGACCTAAAGGAGAGGACAAGAGCAGACCTACAGCCCTGCCCTACAGCACTACAAAAGGTACTACCCCTGTAACATTAAAGCACCAGCTCAGGGCTACCACCAACCTGCAGAGACAGCAAAGGAGAATTGCCCTGATCCTGGTTCTTCACACCAGGGTGGAATCAACCCTCAGGCACCCAGTGGCTCCTGCAGGAGCTTTGGGAAGGCTGGCATTAAAACCCAACTGAAGCACCACCACCACCTTCCCAGCAGGTCTGAAGCAGCCCAGCCACGCTCTCCAGGTCACTTGTCACCACAAGCCACACGCTGCCATTTCTAGTGCTGGCTCGGGATGGGGCCAGGACAAAAGCAGGATGTGTTCCCCTGCTGCTCAGTGTTTTGTCTGCCTGTTCCTTAACCTCACTGATGTAAACTCCGTGCTTTTCCCTCCCTCCTTCAGTGTTTAACTTCCATTTCAGCCTAATGACCAGCTCAGATGTGTGTTTGCTTTTACTCTGATTTATTGCCAAGCCCTGTCTGAAAACATAGAGGGGGTGATGGAAATGTTTAAAAACATATTAAAAACTATTAAAACTCATTGTTTGTGCATGTTACAAGGCTTGTTTCCTCCCCTGAAATGAGGCTGAGGTTGTGTGAACACGGCTCCCCCTCACTCTGCCTCCCCACCTCTCCCACCACTGCAATATTCAGGTGTCATTCTTGGATGGGATGCTGCTCAAGAACAGATCATCCCAGCTTGCCTAAAGGAAAAAAGACCAGCAAGCCTCGATTTACCCTACAAAATACAAGACTTTTACAGTGCAAAAGGCTTGCTGCAAGAAAGGTGATTACTTTCACCCAGTTGCTGCTCTTATGGAGCAACTTCCGAGCTCCAGCTGATAAATATTCCAGTATCTGTCCCAGTTAGGAGACATCTGCACTCCAACTAGTTCTGAGACATCATAACCCACAGTACCTCTGTGCTGAACTGGCCAGGGCTCAGGAGGAGCTGCACATTCCCTAAGGCATTTCACCTTCTTGCCCCATCTTTTAAGATACTGAAATATCCAGGGTGGGGTTGACATAAGAATGTGCTTCACAAAATCATGTTCTGCCCTGTGGCTGGCTACACATGATGCCATTTTTGCATTTGGTCACTGCTGGAATCCCTGGTCACTGGAAGGCTGAAAGGAGCACCAAATGGAATTCAGGAGTTGAGAACAAGCCCCTCCAACCTTAAACTAGTCAAAGGTGGGAAGACTGGCTGGAAAGCAGCCCTGTGGAAAAGGACCTGGGGTGCTGTTGCCATAAGCATGAGTCCAGCTGGGCAGGAGCCCACCAGGGACAGCGTGGCCAGCAGGACCAGGACAGGCATTGTCCCCCTGTACTGGGCGCTGCTGAGGCCACACCTTGAGTCCTGTGGCCAGTTCTGGGCCCCTCAATCCAGGAAGGACATTGAGGGGCTGGAGCATGTCCATGGTTGGACTCAATCTTAGAGGGCTCCCCCAACCTAATTGATTCTGCGTTTCTGTTTCAAAACCTCAGGCTTTTAGGCATAAATAAGGAACAGTGACAGCATTCTGCCAGATCTCTCACACAAATAAGTGACCAGAAGAAACCTACTTAAGACAGGCAAATTCACCAAATTTTGCCAAAAGAGTTAGAATTTCATATCCCTTTGTGGGAACAGTAAAAAAATGAAGGGCTTTGGTCAAAACCAATCAAACCCATTAGATTTTGATTCCCAACCATTGTGGTGAAGAGAGCAAGAAGGTAGAAGGGAAAGGCAAAGCTTTGGGTGCTGTCATGGCAAAGGTGTGCATGTGCCAAAGTGCCAAGGTGAAGTTTGGCTCAAAGAGGAGAAGTGCCCTGAACAGACACCAGTGCAGCCCCAGGGCCTGCCCTGGGCTTTTACAGGAATTTAAAGAAAGCAAAGACCTCAGCACCTTCTCTGGCCTCTCTTTGTAGCCCCGTGTTTATATTGAAATCGGGCAAACAGAGCAGCAAATGCTCCCAAAATCCACACCCCAGTGTGTACACAGGGCTGCCACCGGGGAGAAGATGAAAGGAAAGCCACCTCCGAGTCATTTGTCATCTAAGGCAGTGACAGGGTAAACACAACACAAGTGAAAGGGCACGAAAAGAAGCTCTTGGACCTGCTTTAAAGAACATGCCATCCCTAAACAAGGTCCTTCTTCATTTTGCACTCCGAAAGGAGAAAACAAACCCCAAAATAAAGCCAGGCTGGTTTCCAGGATGTGAGCTCTGTGTTGGTGAAATATCAGAATGGTTTGGCTCTTGTTCCATTGAGGGTCCAGTGACAACAGGGACAGTTTGCACCTCCTCTCCACCAGTATGTCCAGCACAGGCACATCTGCACTGGATTCAGAGGGGGGGAATTCCACATGAGAAGTTTCTCAAGAGACCTGGCTCTTACAATCCTTTACTGGGCGTTGATGCCAAAAAATGGCTTGTTCCGAACAAGTAGAACTGAAGCTCCATCTCCTAGAGCTCAGGACAAACTGTCTGGGACTGAAAAGATGGCAGAGCAGGAAAAAGGGATCTCAGAGCTGCATTTAAATGTCACCTGAGTCAGAGCAAGTGACATGAGGGAAATGGAAGTGCCAAGTTCCTGGAACTAACCCACACCAGGCTTTCCAACAGGTAACACCAAAGCCATGTCTGTGCTATTGCCACTGTCCTACCCCCATCCACGAGTCTAACATGAACTATGGAAACTGCTTTAAGGCAAATTTGGCTCCAGCTGTTCCATGCCCACACAAAATCTAGTCTTGTATTTCCTAGATTCATTATATTTAGGAATATTTCCCATAACATCCTTAAAGTGCCATAGCCAGGCCTGGTTTCAGTCTGTCTCCTCACAGTGCAGGACTCACTGGTGCACACTTCAAAATCAGAGACACAGCCAGAAAGGGAGGTGAGATGAATGGAGAGCAAGAACCAAAGAACCATTATGGTTGGAAAAGACCTCAAAGATCATCAAGTGCAACCATGGCTGCAGCAGCACCACCATGCTCACCATTAAACCACGTCCTCGAGTGCCACATCACAGGTTTCCTCAGCACTTCCAGGGATGGTGACTCCACCACACCCATGGACAGCGGGTTCCAGTGCTCCACAGCCCCCTGGGAAGAGGTTTTCCTGATCAAAGAAGCTGTGTGTTGCAGAATAAAGCAAATTAATTACCAGCCTTGGAAGCAAGATGAGTTCCCAGCAACACAGGCATGTCCAGTGATCAGTGCAATGTAGAGGGGCTCAGAGGAAAAAGGGAAAAGCATACCCAGATGGCTTGTTAGGGTTCTGTGAGATTTACTGAGCAGCCTGAGGCAAGGCAAGTGCAAAGTAGGTCAGATCTACAAGGCCACTTAGTCTCTCCTGTGCCTTTGCAGTGCTGTTTCAGCACTTTCTCACAGTATTTTTACCAGCTAGCTCTGCCTTCTGCTTGAGCAGCACACACTGGTAGTAATAAACACCTATTGTCTTTGCAGATCAGCATTTTCCCGGTGCAAGCACACTGCTTAATTGCTATAACTTGAATATTCCCCTCCTCAGCAAAGCCAGCAAGGCCAAAGCACCCCTTTCCTTGATGCATGCACAGCTAGGGAGCGGAACACAGCACTGAAATTGGTGCATAATGCCAGTGGCTCCATAAAAAAGTGCATGATTTCAAGCTCTCTTGCTAAAACCACAGGAAACTAAATTGTGAAACACTTGGGAAAAGACTCAAATAATAATAAAAAGGCACTAACATACGATATAAAACGAGCAAGGAGTCAATGGAAAGTAACACAAGTACATCAGGACAACTATTTAGCCACGTCCTTTTAAAGCCCTGCATGACAGAGCTTGAGCAGAGCCCAAGTTCTCTGTTCCCTGTCGTTAAGGCAGCAGCTGTTTAGCAGCCTTAGGTATTTTTCCACAACAATTCAGAGTAGTAGGAAATAGCCAATCTCCTCGGAACAAATTCTTCACCTATTCCACTCAGTTTTGCAAAGAAAAGGAGCACAGCCACATTCCTGCCATACCCTGCCCCTCCCAAGCCCAGACATGCACCAAACTCAAGCCTGTGAACTGGAGCCAAAGCGGGTTCTCCCTCAGATCCTCCCTTGGAGCTCACACTGCTCTCCCAGGGGAATCACTCTGCACTGGGGCCCTAATTACACTGGGACACAAAAGCTACCACGTGTCAAATGGCTTTTATCTCCTGCAAGGCAAAAGCTGATTAAGAAGTGACAGGTTAACATTAAGCCAGCAATAAATAAATAAATTCAAAGGTGACAATTTCTTCGCAGAGGTGGGGAATGAACCTCAGAAGATCACATCCTAGCAATGGCAGGGTCACTGCCTCAGGGCTCCAGGGGGTGAGGTTGGAATCCCTGCCTTGATACAGAATCATGGAATGGTTTGGGTTGGAAGGGAACTTCAAGCTCATCTTGTTCCCTGCCATGGCCAGGGACACCTTCCACTAGCCCAGGGTGCTCAGAGCTCCATCCAGCCTGGCCTTGGACACTCCCAGGGATGGGGCAGCCACAGCTTTCAGAGGTGAGGTGCCTTCAGAAGTGCTTTGCCAGGAGGGGTGACAAGGATCCCTGCAGGAGGACCAGGGAAATGTGCAGCCTGCAACACGTTCCATCAGTCTGAGCTCTTCCAAGAGCTCCCTGGAGCTGAAGGCCTTCTGCTGTCTGCCTTCCAAGCTCAAGCCTTTGCCTCTGGAAAGAAATCCTTGACAGGAGCAGGGTAGAGTCACTCCAGTGGAGAGTCTGTGTTTGAACAAACAGGAGTCTGGCCAGACCAAAAGACTGGTCCTTGGTTTTCAGCAGCAATTATGGTTTTCCTGAGGATTTGGTCAGCTTTGCAAGGACAGACTATTCCTAAGTCCACCTCCTCAGGCTTTGCTAGCCAAATTATTCCTCCTTAATCATCCCTATGCTCTCCATGGGCAGCTCCCAAAGCCACCCAGTTGCCTGGTGCCATGTCCCTGCCAGCCAGGACTAAATGACAGCCTTTCCATTGCAGCTGCACTCAGCAGTTCCTGTGTTTGCCTTGCTGGCCAGGCTTCCAGCTGGGCAGCCCTCTACACATCCTGCACGTCACTTGGGTTCAGAATTCCATACCCACAGCCCATTTCCACCATGTCCACAGCTGGCAAGCATCTTCCAGAAAAAAAACAACAAAAAAAAAATCAATTTAGGAAAGTAATTCATCTCTCAGCTTCCAAGTTGAGGAGCAGCAATAAAACTGAATTAGAGTAGCACAGTTTGTTCATTTGTGCAGCATTCTGTGGTGTGGCCTAAAAGCTCTTAATTGAAAAAAAAAATTAGTTTTCATGGGTTGAATTTCCCTGCTGTATGGATATGGCTGTGCAGACATGATTTCAGAAAATCAAATTATCTTGAGCTGTTCTGAGTGAGCATCCCAAGGGAACAGAGGAACACTAGCTAGAAGAACACCCCTAGGACACCAGAGGGCTGATGGAATGGGATGGTCACCACTTCCAGAGCTCCACCCCACACAGGTAACACACATTGTTGTTTCACACTTCACTGGGTGTAGCTCCAACCCCCCTGACCACCTGCCCAGGGCTCCAGTGCTGCTGACTCTGAGCTAACCAGAGTAGAAAGGGACAGCTGGCTTTACCTCCTGTAGCTTTGTTAAGCCAGGCTTTGTCACCATTCACAAGAGGCAGAGCTTGCCAATAGGGGTCAGATCACCCCCATGTTCCATCTGGTTCAGAACAGGAGGTGCCCCACTTGAACCCTGTGTAGCCAGACAATGGGCCTTGATAAATTAGTTGGCATGTAACCTGCTTGGTTAGTTTTTTCCTTCCTTTGGTCCATTATCACGTTCAGCTCACACCCAAGACACTGCTTTTCATTCCCTCAAGGTGAGCAATGGGATTTGCTTCCCCTTCTCAAAACTACACAGCTTTTCCCTGGCACAGCAGCACTTGGACACTGGTGCTGTACCTGCTCTGAGAATAAACACAGTCCCCCTTCTCTGCTCACGTACAAGGGCAACCCTCTGTGGCCTAAACATAAATTGCACAACAAGGCAAAGCTGCAGACAAAACTTCTCCAGACTTGCTTGGAACCAAACCCCACTCGTGCCTGCACGAGGGAAGGGCAGTTCATGTGTCCCCTTGGGAATGTCCCCTTGGGCAGACAGAGCAGATTCCACTGCCTGGAGCTGCTACATCCTCCTCTCTCAGCTCATGCTGTGGGCTTGGGTTATTATTGAGGGCTGTAAACACCTCCTTCAGCTCAGGGGAGACATTATCAGAGACTACCTGGAGCTGGAAAGGACCTATAAGGACTATCAAGTCCAAATTTCAGCCCAGGGGTGAGCAATCCCCAGCACCAGGATCAGGCTAGAATCAGAACTTTGGCACAAGGTTAAAGACACAGTTGGCCACAAACCTTTTAAAATAAACCTGACTTGCAACTGCAGACACATTCACTACTTTGGGTTTCATTCATGCCAACTGCAGCAGGGAAATATCAGGGACAGCATGGAAAACAATTGGCAATTAGGATGTGCAACCGTGAAGTGCCCAGCTAAGCTGAGCTGCCCACAATGGCTCAAGGTGAAAAAGAGGTGCCAGTAGAGTCAAACCAATTAGTTGCCTTCAGAGTAAAACAGGGAGCTCAACCTCCAGCTTTCTAATGCCCCAAATTATTGATGCTGGCTCAACTTTGGTACCTCCTGAAACACTGACCTGCAGGCCAGGGGTTCAGCATCCATTCAGGCCAAGTTCCTTCCAGACTACAAAAGTAAGAGCCCATTGCAGCTACTGACAAGCCTTGGGAAAGAACTGTGCTCTGTGTACTGTTCAGGTCTTCTAATCTTACTTTCTGCATGGGCAGCAAACCTGGTCCAGCCTCCCACAGGTGTCTGCTCTCACCTTTGTCCTCACATGAGTGCTGAGCCATCATTAGGAAAGAGCTGGGCTCCAATGCGAGTCTATTGAAATCGCAGCTGCCCTCAGGGCTCATCCTGCAAATGCATCACAAGTTATGCAATCTGGGCTTGTTTTAAAGCAGTTCTCTCAGACAATTCACTTCTCCCAGCGACTCCTTAAGACATTTTCCAGTTGCTCAGCCCGTAGCCTGTCAGCTCTCAGGCATGTTGTTCAGCTGAAGTAAATGCTCCTGGCTCTCCAGTTTTTATTACCCAATTCCTTTGTAGCAGCCAAGTGACTACAGGAAAAGTGACTGTGGTCTGGATCCCAAAACTGGCATTTCAGAGATGCTCATCACTTTAAACTCTCCGTGTAGTTGGGAAATGCTGAACGAGGAGCAAAGACAGGAGGGAGAAGGGTAAGTTTGGGTCCATAAACAGTCAAAATTAGTGAGGGATTTGAACTAGGACACAACTCAAAAGAGAAAATTACTATTTAAAAGCTTGTTATTCTCTGTTATGTCAGTGTCATGCAGTGGATTAGTTCTCCAGCACACATCTGCATGGCAAAGCATCCAGGGGGTTATTCACATATAGGCATCTATTTTAGATACCATTAAACCCCAGCATTTCAGTCTCCAGCAATAGCAGCTCTGTGCTTTCCTCACTGAGAAAGTGTCATTGGTGCCCTGCTAAGAGCCTTTTCCATTCCTTTCAGGAAACAAAACTAATATATCTCTAGTTTAGCCACTAATTCCTTTGTCCTAGAAAGAAGTAGCCCTACTAGTGAATTACCACTTCTATCTGGGGATTTGTTTAGATCAATTTTCTCTTCAAACACGAGTTGTGGAGCACAGAAACATGCCACTTCCACTTAAGTACCACTTAAGTGTTCTAATAATGTTGTGACAGCGTGGTGTGTGCCCAGAAAAACAGACAAATAAACCCATGAGCTGCAAGTAAAGAATTCAGAGCAGTAGAGCTGACTGAAGCTCAGACTAAGCACTCCAAACTCTGACATCAGACCTGTGAACCTGCCCCTGCCAGGGCTGCTCTCAGCTGCCTGCTGGTGCACTCCAGCCATCTCACTGGGAGGGGCAACTCAGGGCTGGATAAGGGAGGTTAATTCCTAAATTGAGAGGTTCTCTGCACGTGTCCTCAGTGGTCACACACCAAAACACCTCCCACTGGGAGGTGAAATGGTAGATTCTCTCATCTTACCACGGTGTCAGGATGTCCCTGCAGGATTACACAGCGGGCCAGGAAGAAGTTGAGACTTGAAGTGCCATGACGGCTCCAGGTGAAAACCAAACCATCTCTACGGTCACATTTTCCAGCTGCCAGGCAGTCACCTGGCTGGAACTACAACTGGAAGGACATATAATCTTAGGAAAACATCTGAGCAGCTCATTTGGTGAAGTAGAAAAACCCAGTCCAAGCTGGAGTTGTAACAGGACACTTTTTGGATCTGGTGTCAAAAGGGGAACTAAGGCAGATCTAATGCTGAAATTTAGGTTTGTTGTCATAGAAGATTCTGAAGTGGAAGGGACACACAGAGATCATCCAGTCCAGCTCCTGGCCCTGCACAGACACCCCAACAATCCCACCCTGTGCCTCAGAGCATCATCCAAACCCTCCTGGAGCTCTGGCAGCCTTGGGGCTGTGCCCACTGCCCTGGGGAGCCTGCTCAGTGCCCACCACCCTCTGGGGGAAGAGCCTTTCCCTGATCCAGTTTAACTGACCTCCTCACTAGGATATCCTGAAAGCTTCTTCCACTTCTATTGCCAAAACCCTCTCACAGCTTTGGATCCCGCGGGACTGGACAGTGATCTGAACCAAGACATATGTGGATGTGATTGCACAAAGTGCTACAAACAGGATGGATGTGACAGGAAGGTCCCAGCTGGGAAGGGCAGTGTCCAGTCAGCCATGAAATCAGATTTAACATGTGCCTCACCCAGAGCCTGCTCCGAGGCTGAAGTGCCACAGCCCTAGAGAAGATGAGCCACAATGCATCTGTCAAGCAGATGGTTTGTATGGACACTTTCCTCTCACAGTTTGGAATCCTTCATGATGAGGGTCATCCCCTGTTAAGAATTGACAGTGCTTGACTCAGAGTGTCACTGTCACCAGCATGTCAAGTAAGATTGGGGCTGCTGTACCTGGTCAGGTAGGGTAGATCATGATGTTGGTGTCATCACACTCCAGTGGATGACACAAGGACCTTCTCTATCAGGGAGAAGAGCAGCTCTGCTGGGAACAGCACGTAGGGTTTCCCTGTTAGGCATCAGCTGGGAACATTCTCTAGAGAAGCCTTTTGGCTTGGTGAATCAGGACAGGAACACAGGAGGAATAAATGGCTAGAGAGAAGCAGCTGACTAGACCGGGCCATCGTGGTCAAACCTTGCTGTTCCACCAGTGGAAGAAGGTTGGGCAGAAAATGAAAGCCATGAAATTGTCTTCAGTACTGCCATTCATTTACGTATCTATGGAAGTTCATTTCAGGAAGTCTCCATTCTTACCTCAATAATCCTTTTTACTCCTGTATATCCTCTCCCCTCCCACCTTCTGTTTGCTTTCCCTCCTAAGCCACACATTTTCTCTGCTAATAAAACAAACAAGAAAAGACAGAGAAGCTGGTGACTTTGCCAAGCTTTCCAACACTCAAGTCCCACCACAGTCCAAAATGAAACAGAATATTTTCAATACAGCAAGCCTTAGAGAAGTGCCTGTCCAAGTCTGGGATCAGCAGCCCTTCCTGTGCCAAGCAAGGTAACAAGAGGCACACAGCAGGCACTTCCTTCAGCTACCCATGTTGTTGGCTCTGTGTCCAAGGAGAGGGATGAGACTTTTCCTGACGAATCCAGCAGCCTGCTAGGGCAGGAAACTCAGCCAGACCGTGGAAGTGGAAAGAACCAGACCTTGGAGAAGGCAACCAGCAGGGTTTTATGGTCAAGAAGGAAATAAAGGGGATGTCTGAACTCATTTTCTGAGTAGTTACGTGCTGCTCCCGTCCCTCAGGACAGGCTGTGCCCTTCTCCACACCAAGGCTGCACAAACCTCCTGGAGACTCCAAGTGCAGGGAGGAAGAGGGAGGGCGAGATGACTCATGAATAGAGCTATTCACCACATCCCACCGTGGGCATTCCTTGCAGCTTGGAGCAGCAGCTGGGCTCTGCAACACCGACCACAGATGGGGGCTCTGCCAAAAGAGATGCTGAGAAAGGGGAAAAAACCTCCTGGTTTTGTTGTATGGAATCAAAGTCAGCTCCTGCCAAGCCTCACACCACGTAGGGACTTCAGATGCCTCTGTTTTGAACAGTGGACTTTGCTGGTGATAACTAGACCTGGATTATCTTTTTCCATGCAAAGAAAAGGGGGGCCCAAGGCTAAGAAGAACCATTTGCAGGTTAATGCCAAACTGTGGCAGTGGCTGTGGACAAGTCTATTTTTAATTCCAAATGTCATGGTTTGAGAGCTGAGGCCAACCAAGACAGTACAGCAACGTCAGGTTGCCTGAAATTTAAAGGGCAATAAACCCACAGACGCTTCTTAAAAGGCTGGGATGTTGATCAAGAACAGTCTGATCCCAAAGGATTTTCAATTTGGTTCAGGAATAAGCCCTAAAATAACTGATTTGTACCACTCAAGCACTTCACACAGACCTCAAGAGCCAGGAAAGCACCTTTGCCTGAGCACCCAGCCCCTTGTGCCACAGCTGAGCAACACTCCTGAAGACACTCTCTTCCTGAGTGGTGGCTGTTCTCTCCACAATTCCTGCATTTCCCACTGAAGGAAGGTCCAAGACCTGGGAGTTCAGCTGGATGTGATGCCAACAACTGTGCTACTCCAGACCAGAGCTCAGAGACATTTCATTGTGACCTTTGGGGATTGTGAGACATCTGGTGCCCTGGGTAAGCTCAGCTACCACCAGAATGAAACCTATAAATCATTCACCCACAATAATGGGTCCATCAGGCTGTTTGAAGGGGATGCATGAGCAGTGCCAGGTGCCAAGTGCTGTTTCCTACACAAAAACCCAACTGCAGAGCTGGGAGTTCCTGCCACAGCCAGGGAGCAGCTCAAATGTAGCTTGCCTGGGAAGATCCTGTCCTAAACTCCTATAATTATACTTTGCAAAGTTCAGACTTAAAAATGCAGCTAAATGTTTCTCTGAAGTATCTGGTTGACATGAACAATTGGATTATAACCCAACCAGTGTTACTCCTATTGCCTATTTACTGTGTTGCATTACAGCAAGGGAGGCAACAGAAAAGCATCCAAACCTAAAGGAATCCCAGAATGGTTTGGCTTTGAAGGGACCTTAAAAACCATCTCATCCCAACCCCCTTGCCCTGGGCAGAGCCACCTTCCACTAGACATCTAATCATTGATCTAATTGTCATGTCTGCACACCAGAGTGGTCCATGAAAGGCTGTTCCACATGTATTTGCAGACAACCATCCAGAGCCTCCCTTTGAGCTTTCAGTACCTTATAACATTCAGAACAATTTTGGGGAAGTCTAGCCAATTTTGGGTCTAGAGCAAATGGGGTAACTTAAGAGAAACAGTCCTTTGGTGCCAAGCCCTTTTAAAGAGTCCAACTTAACCATGAGGTTCTTTAGAAGAATTGAAAGAGCTTGAGAGCAAATGTGACCATTAGAAACAACAAACTGCTGCACCTTTAACAACCCCATAATTTCTGGCTCTGTTGTTGCCACTTCACTTCTGACCAGGTTCAACAGGAAAACCCAGAGTTCCACTCCAATTTCAGCTCTGTTTCTGTATTGATAAGAAACTTAGGCTTGGAGAATAAAAGGGCTTAAGAAGCAGAAATTCCATGCTATCCCTCCTATATCCCCATGCCATTCCCTGCTCTATCCCATGAAATAACCTCTACTGGATGCAGTCAGGAGCCAGGCATGGAACATTGGAAGGAAATGGCAAAGAACCACAGGACTGGAAGATGCAATTTCCATCCCTAGATAAGGGATTTATAATAACACAGGATTCTGGCAAGGAATTACCTCTGAGAAGAAAAATGCCTCATAGGAAAATCTCAAGGAGGTTTCCCAGTGAGATACCAGGGTGTAGGAAATCCCTTTACAAGCAAGTGCTCCCACTCCAGGGGTTTGGCTGATGGCAATCAGCATCCAGCACCAAGCAAGAGGTCACTGTGCAGCTCCACAAGGAGCTGCTGTGTGCCCTGAGCTGCAGCCTCAGCCCCTGTGCTGCAGGGCACACAGCTTTAATTAGCACAACCCTCCCATTAGCTGGGTCATGACCCAGGGCACAGACAGCTCCAGCAAAGTACTAATTCCACTTCAAAAGGCAAGGCCTTTAATGAATTTGTGCAAGCCTCGAGGCTGGAATTGCCATGCAAATATTACTGGTCTTAAAAAGGAGGAAGTGAAGGAGGGAGGAGGAAGCAGTTTGGGTAAGTCCCTGCCAGGAGCACTGGCACCAGACAGGAGCTGTACCTGTGGGTTGAGGCATTGAAGCAACTGGGGAAATAATGCAGAACTGCTTTAAAAACTCCTTGAAGCTTCACAAGTGCAACACTGCAATAGTGCAGGCAGTTTCTGGCTTTCAAAAACAACTGTGGGGCTTTAGAACCATTTAAGACAGAGATGGAGCTGAGAAAATGCCTTCACTGGGCCTTGAGCTCCCTGACTAGAAGGCAGAGCAGATTTGCAGTGAAGTTCAGCTCAGAAGAGCCCAGGGCAGCACAGCTTGCCAGGGCTGTTATCTTGGGCTGCATCCTGCAGCTCAAAGACCCTCTTGCTGCCAGGGTCAGTGGAGCAGAGACGTTCACCTGGGAGGCAGCAGGATCAGCAACAGTTCAGCATTGATGAGAAAGGAGCAAAACTCAGGGGAGCACCTGCATCTCCTCTCTATCTCCTCTGCCACTGACCTGATGTGTGATATAAAGGCAAATTGTTACCACAGAATCACTAAGATTGGAAAAACCTCCAGGATCATCAAGTCTAGACTTTGATCCCCACCTTGTCCCCAGCCCAGAGCACTCAGTGCCACACCCAGTCAATCCT
>JAWWEW010000038.1:8385796-8409594 GCA_035583185.1 Anabacerthia variegaticeps | reverse complement strand
CCCCCCTCCTGTCAGGGAGTTGCAGAGCCAGAAGGTCCCTCCTGAGCCTCCTTTTCTCCAGGCTGAGCCCCCCCAGCTCCCTCAGCTCCTCCTGCTGCTCCAGCCCCTCAATGCCTTTCTTGCAATGGGGAGCCCAGAACTGGTCAGGGCACTCGAGGTGCCTCCCCAGTCCTATCTCAGTATATTAAGTCATATAATCACTTAAATTCAGATAATCAAAGAGACTTGGAGCACCATGTTAAGTAATCTCTCTCCTGGGTGGCTACTGGGCACCAACATGGCTCTGTATTCATCTTCAGCAAGCCAGCCAAGAAAAAGACCATCTCCAATCCCAAAGGCACACTAAATCTGAGACAGCAAACTCTGCCTCAAGAAGAGACATCAGCGAGCCCAAAGCGACCAGGCAGGCAGGACAGGGAAGATGCCTCGAGAAGGTGATGAAAAGGAAGAGCAAACAGTTACCCTGGGAACAGCAAGAGCACCAAAGGCAGAGGGAAGGGTTCCATAAAGGCAGATATTGTGAAACAGCTCCTGGGTCTTACTGGGTTTGTAACCTCAGTGTCAGTGTGGCTGTTTGAGCAGGGCCTGTCTCCTGGGGAGAAGGCAGGTTTAGAGCTCATGTGTCCATAAAAATGTTTCTTCCCAACGCTGCTCATGCCTGTTTGCCTTGTAAGGTAAAGGAAAGCTGAAGGAAACTGCTGTTAAATGGAAGAGATTAACTGGCCTCAGAACTGCCTGTATGGAAACCCTAGAACTGCCTGGGTAACAAGGCACCCATGGAAAGGGGAAGGGAGGTGCTGGCGAGGCTGATTTTACAGGGCTTTGGCACAAATGAGGGGAAACCCCCCAAACTGTATCCATTATAGAAGGAACTTCATTACCAAGTCCTCTCCAAGAGGGTGCTGGGGTGGGTTGCTGGGAAATGCACCCAGTGTGGCCCAAGCTTTACTCCCATTCCCATTTCTGTTCATTCTTTACGGTCCCTATTAATGCAAAGTGTAGTATTTATGTGCTGTGACTATTATGTGCTCTTACCAGTTTCACCAGCACAAATCTGAGGCAGAGAATAAGGGGGAAAGCCACAATCCCACAGAAAACACACTCTAAACAATGTCTTGACTTCAAGACATTTAAGTCCCACACAACAGTCACACTTTCAACTCTGCAAGGCTGTTCAGGGGCCTAAAATCAGTCAGGTGGTCCCAAGTTGTTGAGAGACCCTCAAAGCACTTTTTTTCCTCCTGATTTTCTTAAGCAGTGCTGAACCATTCACAAACTCCTGGCACTCCCACCATTCCCTACAAGGGTCCAGAGGGATCCTCACAGCCTGCTCTTGGTGTGAACAGCCACCCCCACCACACCAGGAGCAGACACTGAGCAGGATTGCCCAGGCACTGCCTAATTTTAACACTTGAATCTCATTTCTTTCAGGACATTATCACACTGTGCATCTGCTCAGCACACCATGGCCTGAAATAGCTCGTGAAGCTGGCTCACTAGAAAAAGAAGTTTCCTTGAAAAAAGAAAATGCTCTCTAAAAGCACATGCCTTTGTCAGGCTCTCCCTGGTTGCAGTGCACATCTCCCAGGGCTGCTGCTCATGAAGACAAAAGCAAATATAACCTTGGCAGGAATCCCACCCAGCTTGTCTCTGTCCAAATCATCAGCTATGTTTTTGATTTAGCTGCAGCTCAGACAGCCAACTTCAACAGAGGGAACAAGGCAGGGCTGTCTGAAAGATGCTCTCCAAGCAGAGGGAGAGAAAGACAAACCATTCAGAAGCAGGGGCAGTGTGGTCAGCCAAGGCTCCTGGGATCTCCAGGGGAAAGCAGACACTGTTTGGTGTCTTCAGCACTCACACAACTCAAGAAGGTGGGGAAAAAGAGCAGAGCTCTTCCTGTAAACATAAGGGACTTTTGGTTTTTAATTTTAGTTTGGAATAAAACCAGTGTTTTTCTTTGGATTTGTCCTTGAAACTGTGCAAGGCCTTTGATCAATAGTTTCTCTTTGGTTTGATTCCTCCAGCATTGTCAAACACTGCCTTTTCTTTATAAAACTCTTATTTCTGCAAGAGCGTGCAAGGAGCTCCCTTGTCCCTTCCCAGCCCAGGGAAAGAGTGGGGGTGAAAGTCTAAAATAGTGGGGACAACTGAGCAGGACTCACCAGGAGAAGAACAAGGGCAGAACTCCAGGGGGAGACACTCCATTCACCAAAGCTCACACCTCACTTTCTGGGAAAGGCTCAAAGTGCTCATTCTGACCCAAGATTAACTGAACAACTTGCCTCTTTTAAAAGAAACTGGGCAAAGCTTGTTGTGAGTTTATACCTAGATTCTATCAAGAAGCAGCTGCCTTTGGGAGTTCTTACATCTATGTTTCACCAGCCTCTGTAGCCTCAAAATATTTGGAACAAGACACTCAAGCACATCATTTGTTCTTAGATAACTCTCCAAAAGATACAAGTCTGCCCTTCATCCCTATCCCTAATTTCCCAGTCCTCAAGAGCCACAAATTGCCACCATTTCAGACCAAAGGCTCACCTTGGAAGCTTCTCACTGGAATGCAACATCCTATGAAGATATTCAGGGATTCTTTTGCCAGTGTCCCATGTGAAGATTTTGGATGTAAAAAGGAAATTAATTGAAGGGGCTGGGCAGAAGAAAAAAAAATCCTGCAATTAATTCTTTATACAGCCCAAGCAGACCAGGAAGGTTAAAGATGCCCAGGAATTAATTGGGATAAACCCAGCACATCACAGGATGTGACAAAAGCTACAAGCAAAGCCCTGGGGCTTTGTCACACTTTAGTCTTTCAGACTAACCTGGGTGTTGGCCTTTTGGACAAGCCCTTCACTCTCCTGGCACAACATTTTATGGGGTTTTTCAGAAATGACTTGCTTGGTTTGCAAAGTCCTCAGTCAGCCCAAACCAAGTAACTGGAAGCAGCGACTTCTTTGTGTGAAGTCAGACCCTGAACTGCAATCTTCAGAAATATTGAATGTGGTGAGTGCTTCTTGAATTGAACACCTGGGGGTGTGCACAAGAGAAGCTTTTCTTTTTGAGGAGAGTGGTTTGCAAGGGGTGACTGATGAGGCAAAGCTGGGGCTGGTGGAATCTTACCAAGTTAGGTTAAGAAGCAGAGGCAGGAGGGTCACAAAAAAGGGACCTCTGGGCAAGTGAAAGTAAGAGGTTTGAGAAATCTCCACGAGTGGGGCCATGAGCACTTCCCAATCAGAAAAAGGCAAACCCTTGGAGTATTTCTCAGCAACACCCTCCAAACTCCAGGCTGTTTCCCCTGCAGGAATTCCCCAGCTCGGGTGCTCTTTGCTGCACTGGGAGCCACAGGCAGAGCCTGCTTTTTGCCCCCCTCACCTGATGTGGAGATTGCATCTCCCTGTCTCACACCAGGGCTGGATTATTGTGCCTTCTGTTCTGGAAACAGCCTGTTGAGAAGGGGAATCATCATTAAAAACATTGATTTCCACAGATATCTTTTTCACCTCCCTCCTACAGCTTCCCACATTCCCATGAAGACACAGGCTCCCCCCGCCTTGGGGGTTATTACCTTCATTACCAGAAGTTGCACACTTTCATCTCCTTTTTTTGAAGTTTTTTAGGTGAAACTGGACTAGGATTAAGCAGCTTGTTTTGCCCTTTAACTGGTGTTTACTTTCAGCATTTCCTTCAGCCCTCGGAGCATCATGAAGAATTGCTAACTCCGACAGGACGAGTCATGTGTCTCTTATTTACACTCAGGCACATCCACATCGCTCATTTTCAGTTCTCTGGTAAAAAAAAAAGAAAATAAAAGAGGCCCATTGACCAAACAAACCGTCCAGTAGCATAAATACTTTGCCTCAGGGGCTTCAAAATGTTTGAGAGTGAGATAAAAGGCAGCTGGGACAAGGGATGTGGCTCTTCAAACCCGGTGCTGTTTCCTTCACAGCCCAAAGATGTTCCACTTGCTCTGGGCAAGCAACTGTCCCAAAGAGGAAGAGTTGCCCAGGGAAAAGCAGGACAATGCCTATCAAAAGTGGCACACTTCTCATACTTGGTGCAAATGCCATGAGGAGAAACAAGTGACACTTTTCTTTCCCCTCTCAACGTTCATTTATCATCAAGAAAATATTCTAAAGACTTAAAAGAACCACAGAATTGGTAAGTTTATTCACTGTAGTGCATCTCTTCTCCCCGCTGAGGAATCTGCCTTTCTCCAAGCCAGATTTACTCAGGTCTGGCAGAAATGACTTCAGGTCTTTACCACATGTGATAGCCAAGACCTTTGAGCTGTATCTGTTAGTTTTGAGGAGGTTTTTCACCAGTGCAAGTTCATTTTGCTCGAGACAAAGAGAGGCTGAATTTCTATCAAAGATGCTTTTAGAAAGTGTGGACCAGCCCGGAGCTTTTGGGTCACACCAGCAGTGATGTACAGTGGCAAATCAATAAATATAGAATAAAATAAAGCCACAGCACCAATCCTGCCTCTGCAGACTGTGCAGAGCCCTCTTAGCCAGGCTGGTCAGGAGAACTGAGAATTGTTTGCCTTGGCATTGAAGTCCTCCAGTAAAATCTTTGCTTATTTTTGGTGCAGACTTCAAAGGCAGATTGCTCATGAAATCTACAGTTGTCAAATCAGAAGAAAAACAACAAATATCTTTTTAGCTTCAGCTTGAAACAATTCACTGCCCTTTTCCTTGTTTTCAGCTCAAATATGTATTTCAACACTTAGTGCCAAGGATTTCCTGGAGTATCAGGACCTGCAATTAAACCCCTGGCTTGGATTAAACATCTCTGTCTGGATCTCACCAAAACACCCCCCTGTGCCTTTGCTGGCCAAAGCTCTCCATGTTGATAACCAAGAAATATGATGGAATTTTGGGATATGAAACTTTCTGGGAGGTTTTTTTTCTCATCAAGTAGCAAATGCAGGTGAAAGTTCCCACTGGGATAACTGGGGAACACAGGCAAGAAATGGAATCCAGCTGGCCAAGCTATGGAATGCTACCTGGGGGTGGGCTGCACCCCTGCTCCTCCTGGCTGGGGTTTTCCTCCATCCCAGCTGGAATCTGTACCATGCACAGAGGATTTCTACCTCAGAGTTCCAAATGAAGCTCTTAATTCTTCATTAATTGGGTGAGGGTCAGGGTGAGGCTTCATGCAAAATAGTTCATATGCATTCAATAGTAAGTCTTGGTGCAGGTGAGAAGGTGGAGAGGCTGCCTGAGCACGAAGAGCTCATATCAGAGCAGAGCCCTTCCATGCTTAGAACTCCAGTCTGGAGCTTGGTTTTGGACACGCAGCTGGTTTTCAGTCCCATTTCCACGACCCCATCAACATCCCTGTCTGAACCCAGAGTGAGAAACACAGAGCTCCAGACCTCCTTTCATGCTGGTACAGCTATTCCCACTCCCCCCTCAGCAAGAGGCTGGGGATGAATTATTTGCTCCAGCAAAGGGACTCCAATTCCTTGCACTGTGTGCTCTGGGGTGTTTCAACAGCCCTACGAGTTCCTGAAAGCTCCAAGAGCAGCTAATGGATCTGCCAGACCCAGATTCTTCAAAATCTCATCAAGCTGCCTAATGGAAACCCCAGCCCTTCTCTCCCTGCTGTTTCAAACATATATTTGAAGTATCATTTCACCCGTGTTAAGCTTAAAAACATTGCCCCTTCACTCACATTGGAGCCAGAGCCAGATCTCCAGTGCTACTGCTGAGGCAATAAATTAAGCATTGATCAAGTTCTGTTTGTGCTGCTTCCTAAGGAAACACGGCTGTGCAAAACCAACAGCAAAATACAGGCTCTGCTGTCTAAGCCAGGCTTATGCCCCCTTGGTCTGGAACAATATATATATATATATATATAAAACACTGCCTGGGGCATCATCCCACTGGCTGGAGGGGAAGCTTGTTAATATTTGTGTTAAATACCTACTGGAAGCCTTCATCTAAAAAAAAATAAATAATCAAGGCAGTTGTCTTGTTCATTCTCTGTGTCCACTCCACACAAACACCAGAGCCTGTTTCTCTGTGCTGCTCACCTGGACAATGGTTACAAATGGTGCAACAGGATGGAAAACAGGACTTCCTTCCACCTCCCTCACAGCAAGTCTCTGGTCCAAGAGGTTTTCCAAACCTAGTTTTCTGGATTGAAGGGTGCTGAAGAATCAAAACCAGTGAAAGAGCCCCTGAATCCCCTGATGAGCTGACAGTGGCACAGCCTGCTCCAGTAGCACCATCACACACCCATTCATTGATGCTTCCCTCTCCTTGAAGATTCTCCATGAAAGGAGACCTCAAGAACCTCAAGTTTCCAGCCTGACTCGAGTTGCCAACACCTTGCACCCAGACCCCAAACTCTCAGGTGTTCTCCAAGTCACATTCTTTCATTTAGAACTTCAGATTTGGCCTTGAAATCCTCCAAGAACAGCCCGAGTTTGCTCTTCCTCCTCAGTTTTGCTTACCCTTTGGTTGAAACCTCACAGCTGTGACCCACAGCAAAGCCCAACTGGCAGCTCTTAAAGCCTCAGCAGTGACTCCAACAAGCTTGAAGTCAACACAGCTTCACTCCCCCTCCCTAGGGCAGGTTTGCTCAGGGCTCTGCCCAACCTTGGACACTTCCAGGGATGGGGCAGCCACAGCTTTTCTGGGCACCCTTGTGCCAGGCCCTGCCCACCCCCTTAATAAATTCCTTCCCAACATCTCATCTAACTCTGCCACCTTCTTCAGGTTTAAAACCATTGCCCCTTGTCCTGTCACTGTCCCTCACATAAAAAGTGCCTCTCCCTCCTTTTTATAAGCCCCTTAAAGGCCCTGGAAGGCCACACTGCCCTAGGGCACACCAGACCTTCACTGAAGGACAGTTTCTCCACCTCAAGGAGGGGAAAAACATCCTCTGAACAGATAAAACAGAGGAAGAGCCATTTCCAAAACGAGACCCAATTTGGCGCATCCAGGAACTGTCTTGTGATTACTGTCCATGTGGAAACCCTGCCAGGGCAGATCCATGGAAAAACAAGGCTGTCAACACTCAGTAATCCAGAGGTTACAGCTCAAACCTTTTTTTCCACCAACCACCTTTGATTCCTTGCCATGGGTGGGGCCCAGCGAGTCCTTCCTTGCTCTTTGTGTCACTGCTGGAGCCTGGCTGGGAGCAGTGGGAGCGGCACAGCAGTGCAAGCACCAAACCAGATGGAAGTCACCTCCTCCATGCCAGGGAAAAATGGGGAATACCAAAAGCAAGGCATGTGGTGGGATAAGTCATTGCTGCTCTACTAGCTCTGAAAAAGCAAAGACAACACACATGAATGTTGTTGACTTAAAAATGGAGTGGCATCACAGCTGGAAAGTGCAAGGTGAGAGGAATACCCAACGTAAATGACTTGAAATTGCTATGAAACCCCAAACATATCAAAGGGAAGCATCGGCAGCCTTTAAACAGGGAAATGTGAGTTCCCATCATCAATCTCGTGCTTGCCAAGAGCACATGGCAAGGGGGCAGAGCAGATGGCCTGTTCTGACACCCATCTCTCTACAGCTCTGTTCCCCCACTGCAGTCTCTCCAGATATCCCGAGCTCCCTGAAATGCAGGCAACCTTCCCAAGCGTGGGAAGGAGAGCACACAGACCTTGGGGAAGGGTCTGCCAAGGCATGACCTCGTGGGGGAGGAACCCACAATCACTGCATGAAACAAAACAAGACAAGTCCTGTGATGCCCTTGAGGTCACACCCACAGGTCTGAGCTCACACAACAACAAAACATTGGGGTTTTCTAAATGTTCACCTAAGATGGTGTTGGTTGGTGAATTATAAATAATCACAGCCCGGAAAGAGACACTGAACATCCTAAGGCAGAGTTTAGCAGGTCACAAGAGACATAAACTCAAAGAGGGCAGACCAAATTTCAAAAGCAGGATTTCTAACAGCACTCGAGAGGTCCAGAGCACAGGAATCCTCACAGACCACACGAAGTCTGGCAAAGAGAGCATTTTGAGTGCTCCTCATCCTACCTGCAAACACACTCAACTTGTGGGTTGCACATTGGCAAAAAAACCCCAAACTAAACCCCCCCACCAAAACACCCACAACTCCCCCTACCCCCTAAAAACCTCCAAACAAATGAATAAAACCCCATCCCCACCAAGCTCCCAAGTACAGATCAGTGGGGAATGTGGCCATTTAATTGCACCAGGCCTTTGGACTGCAAAAATGCAACTTATTGAGAGCTGACAATAAAATTCTTTAAGCCTTAAGTATCTTTGCCCTCAAAAATGAGAAACTGCTGAAATCAAAGCATCTCCAGCCCACATTCTGAGGTTTATATCTAAAAGATGCAGATCTTAAGTACCTGAAGAGCAATTAGTCACAAAAAAGCTTTACAATCAGAGTTAGGGGGACTTGCATTAACTCTGGATTGACAATCAGTATTTGAAAACCTCCCTTCCCATGCCATGGAATAATCCTCCACAAACCCCTCAAATCACAGAGCTCCCAAATGGTCCCTCAGCTGGGGCAGCTCGGTGAGTCAGAGGCAGAAGGGCAGAAGGTGAAGGCCCAGCCAGCCCTGCACATGGATGTGGGAGGAGATGGATGTGCTGGGAGGAAAGGACACAAAGGGAAAGAGGGGAAAATAATAAACAGGCAGAGGTGACAGGCTATGGAGCTGGGACACACAGGGAAGAGATGTTACTCATTCTTTGTTGGGAAGAAACCTTAAAGGAGGCCCTGGACTTGAGCTGAGAAGTTTCTTGAGCTCCTCTGGGCAGGCAGAGGGTGGAAGCTCCTCTCTCACATGGACGAGGGTATTTGCAGGACTTCTCCCAAGTGCAGTGACTGATGCTCACTCACCCTGCGAGTTTGGCTCTCAGTTTTAGTGGGCAGCAGCTTGCTATTACCATGCCCAGAAAAACTGAAGAGATTTGCTGCCAGCAGCAGCCTTTTATTAAATAAATAGAAGCTTCAAAGCAGACCTTCAGCTGGAAGACCAACTGGAGCTTTTCCTTGTGGCCCCTCTTGCCTGGGATGATTCCACGAGCACACACAGAACTCTGGGGCAGCAGGAACCTCCCAAGAGGGAGAGGTGAAGGCAAACCTCAAACCTGCCCCCAGCATTTTTCACATGTGGCTGACCCCTCCTGCTTTCCAGCCAGCATTGAGTGTCCTGGAGCATCCTTCCAAGGACAGCACAGGCAGGCACTGTCCTTGGATAAGCATGAGAAACCACAGCCTGAAACCCAATCATTTCCACCTTCTCACGTTGAGATAGTAGGAAAACAAATTCAGCTGCATGGGGGTTTTGTTGTGCCAGAACTGCCACCGACTTAATGAAAGAAGCCAAATAAATGTCATTAAATCTAATGGGTCTCCACTACACGGCAGGAGCAGGGAAGGTCCCGAAAGAACACGTTGTGCTCCTCCTGGAAAGCCATAAAATATCACCCCACCCCTTCGTCATACAAGCCAGGGCTTTCCAAGGCACACAAGTGAGTTTGCACATCATTTCACATGAGACCAGCTCCTTATCACATCTGTGCCACTTCTCTATATCATATTCTGCTTAACAAGTCCATTTTAAACGAATGTATTCAAGCTGTGGTTGCTGCCAGGTTAAAATACCTTTGCTCTTGCTGTGACTCTCCCACCACACCACATAACAAGGACAGTTTATGTTCAAATTAAACCCACCCAGTCAATGCAACAAAAGAGCTGAACAATAATAAATAAATCTGCAACATGTTTATCAGCTCTAACAGTTCAAATCTGTCTCCCAAAATAAGCAAAAGCAGGCACACCAGAACAGCATTTTCAAATTTAAACACAGCAATCTGCAGTGTAATGATAGTTAAAAAATAGACTTATGAACTGGGCACTGTGCAAATATCACAGGACTGAAAACTGCAGGGTCAACAAGGGTAGAGTTAAGAAATGCCAGAATTTAGGACAGTCTTTGCAGGCTTTGTAAGAAGCAGGCATTGCTCATCATAATCAGGAGCAGGAGAATAAAGAACAGCATCCCAAATGTGGGAGTTCTCTCCTTTGAACTCCAACGAGGCAATTACAGCTCATCAAGAGCTGGTTTGAAAACCAAACAAACAAAACCCCAGACAACCAAGCAGAGACAAGGCCTGTTCCTCTGTGAGGGTCATTTTGTGCCAGCAGTCAAGTAGTGCTGCAGATGATAAGGTAGACAGGCAGCTCTTCTCTAAAGTCTTAGATGAAAACACTGATTTCTAGGAATAGAAGCAAAGAGTCAGACATTTCAGGCCTCCTTCTCTACATCTGGTTCTATTAGCCCCATTCAAAAGCTTGATTTCCCCCATGCTATTACAAACCAGGCTTTCTAAAACATGCTCATCTTGCCAGGGAGCATGACAGCAATACCCAAATTTTATATACTAAGCACATGTTACACAGAAAAAATACAGCTAAGCCACTAGACCCAAAAGCTCCGAGTGAATGAAGAGAAGTATTAACTCAGTCTCATGCTTGTTATAATCAATATTTATCTACTGGAACAGAGACCAAATGTGGCTCTTGTTAGGCAGAGTTTTAAGCAGATACAAGGGAAGATAATGCAGCCCCAAAGAACAAGAGTCCAGACTTGAGACACCAAGGGAAACAACATTCTGGTGGGATCAGTGCTCTGTCCTCCAAGGAAAATGAGTGGGGATTGAACTTAAAATACACACCAAGGGAACCTGGAGAGTGCCAGGGTGGGATCTAAACCAAGCAGAGAGGAGAGCTCTGTATTTTATGAGGGAATTCTAGGATTAATATCAAACAGATTCGGTTGGAGCAGGAATCCAAGATGCCCTCAGTGACATTCCCAATGGATTTTTTGGTTGGAGTTGGTATTGTTTTAAATACCCCCAGTCTTGCCTGGGTACAGGGTGAGAGAAAAGGAACATCCAGAGCCAGAGCTCCCTTTTTAAGACACATTGGCCACTGTCTCTGCTTTATTCCCATTCAATACCCAAGGTAATAGAACAACTCCTGTTTGGGTTCAGTGTATTTCCTTAACTCCACTCCTCCAGGAACATGAATTTGACTCTTTGCAGCCTGAGTAAGAGCACTAATGCAGGAGAACCTTGAACTTCAGTGCCTTTACAGCACAGATGCTGCAGTCTGGCACCTTGAACACATTCTGTCATTTAGCTACCAGGCAGAACATTTTGCACCCACTCCATCCTTCCTTTCTAGTGTGCTGAAGTTCTGTGAGGATCTTGCCCTGCCCTGAAACATTTCCATTCATATTTTCAGTGCTTCACACCAGTGAGCATCACTGTGAGCTGAAAACAAACACCATCCCGAGCTGGAGAGTCACCACAACCCCGAGGTGAAGGACTGCTTGGTGACTGCTGAGGCACTCCAGGTTTGGGGCTGATAGAAACAGCAGAGAGATTTGTGCTTGGGGCAAAGCACATCCTCAGGCTGGTCTGTCAGATGAACAGCCCAGAAAAACAAGCCAGGCAGACAGGTCCCAGTGCTTGATTCCCTCCCTGCAGTGCAGTGTTACAGAAACCACCCCAGGAGTCACTGGGGCCGAGAGTTTGAAAACAAAAAACTCAAAGCTGCTTCACATTCATGTGCCTCATAAAATCAAACCCAGCAAGGCATGGAAGGGAACACGTGGCTCACAGATGCTCCCTCTGTGGGCTGTGGAAGGTTTCACCTCCAGCACTTGAGGGTTTATCCTGCTCATTTCCAGGGAAAGTTAATGCTCCAAATGCAGCAGAGACACTTGGGGAGGTAACAGCTCAGCTCTGCTGTTGGGCTAACTCAAGTTCAGTCAAACTCCAGGAGAGTGAGAATTGTGTCTTATTTAAAGCATTGAAATGGTGTCCAGCATAGAAGGGTTTTGTGCCACACAGAACTGCAACAAGATGGAATATCAATCTGCAAGTAGCCACTCTGCTGGTGCCATGGCTGGGAACATTGCCAACAGCACCACGTTTCCTTGGAAAGGGATAATTGAAGAGGTGACCTGAGGTGATCATTTCTGAGAACAAGCACAGCGATGCCAACCTGACCATATTTGATGATAGACTAGCCAAGGAATGCAGACAGTCTGCTGTGCCTTCTGCCACCCCTTCAGAGCACTCCAAAAGGTGCAATGGAATTAAACACTGAGAACAAAAGGTTTTAATTCAAGCCCAGGATGATTCTCACACCCCCAAAATGCTGCAGCTGAGAGGTAAGGTACTTTAAAACCCTTTCCAAACTCAAGCCTAAGGAACACAGTCACTACCTGCTGGATTAATCGTTTGTGCTTCCTGTCAGGGGAAAGGTGATAAAACTGGCCATGGAAAGGTGCTCTTGGAGATAAAATTCACTGAGAGTTTGTTTTATTTATTAGCAATAGTTCTATGGCTTTAGAGGACAAGATACTCCTGGGCCATGTTCAGGTGCTCTAATGTATTGTTGTATTTAATTTTACACAGCCCACCACCAGCAGCTGAACCACCCACCTGATGCAAGATGATTAGCACAGCCAGTTCCAGCCAAACTAATTAAGAATAACCACAATAAATGTCGTCCCAGCTTGGTTATAAATAACACCCTGATACTCCTGGGAAAGGATCAGAATGAGAAATTAGCAGTATTAGAATTCTAGGAGGTTTAACAGCTACTGATGTCCCAACTCACTTTATCCAGGACAATCAAACACAGGAAAGAGCAGGTACAGAAAGGAAACATAAAGAGAAACAAATTTTCTACTGGATATTCCCAAAGTGGGAGGAAAGAGGATCCCAAAGAGTCCTAACATAAACAAATGCACACACCAATAATTATCAATGACATAATCAATCCAATCCTATGTGGTACAGGAGAAATACCTCTCCCTACTCCATCTTTCAGTATATGCTGCTTAAATGTTTCCAATACTTTTAGATACAGCAGTGCCTTCCTTCAAGAGGCTTCTCAGATCACTAAAGGCAAGAAAAGGACAGAAACCCTTAATTTATAGTACTAGCTGGCAAGACTTTTGAACAACTCTGACAGATCAGTAATAAATTACTGTGATCTGGCTGCACATTCCCACCTACTGTCTCGTGTAATGTGGAAAGAATGAAAAAAGAACAGAGGCAGAAAGGAGCAGCACACAAAAACAGCTTCCTCAGGTCCCCAGGGAGGAAAGATAACATGCCTTTAGAGTTGTTTTGCATGAACAGGAGCCACATTAAATGCACCATCCCCTCACCACTGTAAAGAGTCAATAGCTTCAAAATATCATCTGAGACAGGAAGGTCCTGAACCCCCAACAAAGCCAACCTTCCCCTTGCTTGGTCAGGGAGCAGCCAGGGGGAGTTCTTCCAGCCAGGAGCCAAAGGGAGAGGAGCCAGAGACAGGTCTGGAAACAAGGACATAGCACAAGGTGCTTCCAGGACACAGGACTGGAGACAAACCACGGACAGGCACACGAGAACCCCACCAGGAGACAACCAACCCACCTCTGGGCATCCCTGGGCACTGAGGGCACACCTGAGATGGCTCCACCTCCAGGAGAGGAGAAGGTCCAGGCTCCAGCTTAAATAGGTGCCTGGCCCCAGGAGGTGTGCCTGGGGGTCCCAGGTGAGGCTGGTCAGGGTGGATAAGGCTCAGAGCTCTGGCCCAGCATCCCTGTTTTCCAGAGCATAACCCATGTTGGAATGAGCAGAGGTGCAAGAGGTGGGGTGGGATGGGTTTTTGGGCATGGCACAGCTGAAGCTCAAAGGGAGACAAAGAAAACCAGCCTTGCCTGTTTTCTGTCCAACAGCTCAAGACATTTCAGTTTGCATCAAGATCTAACTGCTTTCTTGGACTTGAATATCTCTGGTTTAGTTTAGTCCTTTGAATTAAAAAAAACCTAAACCCAACACTGACTTAAAGCATTGGGTTTGAGTCAATGTATGTTAGTTTTTAAACCAGAAGATACAGAAAATGCTCTTTAGAAAGCAAGTAAAGCAAATCAGGGTGCAAACTTCATATGACAGCTTTTGGATCTTTCCAAAGGGTTTTCCCAAACTGCTCTGGCCAAAACTCCCTGTTAAATTGAGGTGCATTGAAAAAAACCCAACACTTCAGCATCTCCTAAAAATGCTTTCCTTCTTTAATATTGGTCCTCTCATCTAACCAGTTTCAAAGACCAAACCCCCATTCCAGCTCCACTGTTACAAATGGGGAGTTTTAAACCCTCTCAGAGCATTTGCCTCCTAAATCACTAATTAGAAGGCAAGACAGTGAAAACCAAACCCCATTGAATTTATGACCAGCAGAAAACCTTCTCATCATGTGAGAAAGGGGTTTATCTCAGTGATTGTGAAAATGCCATTTGTCCTGGAAGCCCTTCCAGGCTGCAAATGTGGCAACAGAGCTCTTCCAATGTTCTTCCCTTGCTGCTTGGGGACCCTTGGTGGGGTTGCCAAGTGTCCTTGTCCCAGATGTCACCCCTGAGCTGTTTTCCTTGCAGAAGGATTGCCTGTAACTCTTCCCTCTGTCCTTCATGAGGCTGAAGCTTGGCAGAAGCGGTGTGACAGGTTATTACCAAACCACCACAGAAGCAGTGAAACTTCTGGCAATGTGGCATTCTAAAATTCATCCTTTGCCTTCTATTTTTTCCTGAATTTATATGAATTCCCAGCTCCTGTAATTCACCACACGTTGGCTGGTTGGGTTTTGCCTTCCAGCCCCAACTGCTGGAGGATTGGAGCATGAGCATCTTTTTGTCTTCCCTAATTTTAGGCATTATAGAGAAAAGCTTTGGATGTGGGAACCCTAAAACTTCAGTAGCTAAAACAAAATAAAAAACCAATGATGAAGGCATCCTGTGATTAAGATTTTTAATGCTTGGGCAAAGCAACACTGACTCATTGTAGCCATAATATCCCCAAACCCCTGACAAAACCAGTGCCTGGCCAAGATTTGTGCTTCAACCTCCCAGCTGTTGACGAGGTGTTTGTGTGGGGGAGATGTGTGGCAATAATTGGGTTCCTTCTGAGGGAAAAATGGTTGAAAGCATTTTCCTACAAATTCCTAAAAATAAGTGAGCAAACCCAACTGTGGGCAGGAACTAAACAAGAGCAACCTACCCCAAAACTGAGGTTTAGGACTGAAATCTCCACGTGCCCTCAGCTGTGGCTGGAGCTCCCTTGGGATAACCTAAGGAAATAGGGGGGGAATTGGGTTTTCCTCACCCTGTGGATCAGGTATGGAATTCACCGTTCTGCTAGTGCAGGATTTTCAGTGTTATACCAAAGGTAAAACACCTAAAATGAAAGACAATGTGGTAGAGATACTTTTGGAGCTTTGGGGGATCCCATGTTTGTGCTGTTTGTGCCCAACTTCCAGCCAGCTCTTGTAAAACCTGAGCTGCCTGACTTAAAGGCTGAGCCCAGACCATCTCTGGCCCTGGATTCTACCATTCTCTTTTAGAATCAGTGGCTGGGCTTTGAAAGATGAAGCCTAAAACCCTTCCTAGGTCCTGTTTGATGCAGCTTCTCACCTCATCTCTGCCTGTTCTTAAAGGGTTGCCTTGGGGAAGATCAGCAGGAGGAGCTGTAAAATGGGTGTCCCCCTGTATTTCAATGGTCCAAATGCTTCTGGTTTCTGCTCTTCCAGGTCAGGTTAAGGTTTGGCTCAATCCTTCCCCTTAAAAAAATCATCTATAACACACAGAAAAGTAGAGAAACATAAACACAATCGCTGCAATTTTTCTACTTCTCCCAAACCCAGCCATGGATCTTTTTGCATAGCTGAGTGAGATATTGCTGGAATTCCTTCTGGCTTTGCTCACTAAAGCCTTTGCATGTCCATTTGGGTTGCCATAGCTGTGGATGTTGCACAAGCTGTGCCTGCTGCCTCAGCCCAAATATGTTCTCTGCAAATGCTCTAGTCCCAAACTACAGATATGTGGTGCACAAGACAGGCTTGACCTCAGTTTGGTGTCTAGAAGTTGGGTATTAAGCCTAAGTGGAAGGTCTGGCTTATTTTACAGTCAGTGAAGAAACAAATACCTTAAAAAGTGATGTGTTACATTGAACTTGCACTGCTGTGTTAGGTAGGAGTGAATCAAAAAGCAAATTTCTGCCCTATGTTGTCAGCACCATGAAATAACACATGGCTTAATTTGTCCTTTCTAAATGTAAAGATAAATATAAACCCCTCTTTAAGGATCACTTTGATCCCACAGGGATCCAGAATCCCCCTGTGAAGATTCTTGGATGTGAATCTTTAAAGTACATCTGGGTTTAAGACTCCCAGTGTGCAAATAAAGCAGCTTGGCTTCGCTTGCAGGCACAGAGCCCACTCTGTGTTTATAGCAACAATTTTTTGGCTTCAATTTGTCTGAAGGGTCCCACTTTTAGTTTAATTAAATTCTGCATAAATCAGAAGTGAAGTTATATTTAAAACTGGAGAGTTCTCCTGATGTAGAACATTTTCAAGTGGGACGCAGTTGTAGGGAAAGAGCATCAAGCAGGCAGGGCAGGCTGAGAAAATTAAAGTCTGAGCTGTAATCTAGACCTAAGTACAGTGAAAAAAAGCTCATGCCAGGCCCTGTTGGCTGCACAAAAGGCCCAGAACCAAATACTTTGGATTTTTTTCAGGGCTGAGGAGGTTGCAGGACCTCTGTGAGCCACAGACACTCCTACCTAAGACTGTCTTGGCCCTGCATGAGATTTGGGGGTGAGAAATGTGTATGGCGTGCACAGATGGCTGAGGATGGCTGTAAATTTTATATTGCAGGACATATTCAAATGGCTGTGGGTGTGGTGAAGATCTGATACACAGCAGAGTGCCAGGGGAATAAAGAGAATCCTCCAATTCTTGGATTTTGGGAGATGGAAGGCAAAATAAAGGAGTAGTAGGGGAGAAGGTACACCAGGGTGCCTTCCTGAGGCTTGAAGTCCTTAGAGCTTCCACCTCAGCATTCACATGGAATCACAGAGTTGTTTGAGGTGGAAAAGACCTCTAAGATCATCGAGTCCACCCTGTGACTGATCAAACCTTGGATCTCCTCTCTATCTCCTCTGCCACTGACCTGATGTGTGATATAAAGGCAAATTGTTACCACAGGATCACTGAGATTGGAAAAACCTCCAGGATCATCAAGTCCAGACTTTGATCCCCACCTTGTCCCCAGCCCAGAGCACTGAGTGCCACACCCAGTCAATCCTTGGACACCTCCAGGGATGGGCACTCCAAACCTCTCTGGGCAGCCCCTTCCAAAGCCTGACCACCTTTTCCATGGGGAAATCCCTCCTGCTGTCCCCCCTGCCCCTGCCCTGTCCCAGCCTGAGGCTGTCCCCTCTCCTCCTGTCCCTGTTCCCTGGAGCAGAGCCCGACCCTCCCCTGGATCCATCAGGGACTTGCAGAGCCAGAAGGTCCCCCCTGAGCCTCCTTTTCTCCAGGCTGAGCCCCTCCAGCTCTGTCAGCCCCTCCTGCTGCCCCAGCCCCTTCCCTTCCCTCAATGTCTTTCCCATCATAAGGGCCCAGAACTGGACACAGCACTCAAGCTGTGGGTACATCACGGGCTCCATTTGACTCCATGACTTAGAACACCTTCAGACATAAACCCAAGTGGCTCTTTCTTTTTCCCAGAAGGAAACCAAACCCCATAAACTTATGCAGACTGAAACACCAGGCTCTCAGCACAGCACGAGGGAGCTCCCTCTGTACCTGTGGTGCTCAGCTAAAAGTAATAAATGGCAGTGATGATACTACAGAGAGAGGAGAAGGTGAGAGTTGTCAGTTCCCACTGGGAATTCCTGCTGCTTTCATTTTCATGGAAGTGGCATCTCATTTGGAACTGCTGAATCCTATCATATTCCCATCAAACATTTCACAGTAGCCAGTCCTCTTTATTACTGGGACTGTTCAGCCTCTCATCATTGACAATTAAATTCTTCTAATGCATTTGTTATAAATGTGCATAGAAATAGCACATAATTGGCTTCATATTCTGCTGGGTGGTGCCATCATTCTGCAGGAGCAAGAGCAAATGGCCATGGAAAGTTACCATTTCTGTGTGTAAGACTCACTAGGATCTAATTTGAGGATCTACATGCAAATGGATTTTATTTTTCCTTCCACAATACAATTGTGTGTTGACTGTCTCTAGCAGCTTGCCCAGAGGAGCTGGGGTTGCCCCTGGAGGTGTCCAAGGCCAGGTTGGACGGGGCTTGGAGCAACCTGGGCTGGTGGAAGGTGTCCCTGCCCATGGCTGAGCTTTAAGATCCCTTCCAACCCAAACCATTCCATGGATATAAAATGCGAATCCCTGGCGTAAAGGGGAACTGGGGAAGGTGAAAAAACAAAAGCAAAGCACTTTGAGTGACCCAGCCCTGGCTTGAGGTTATGAACAGGAGCCCGGGAGAACTGGCATCCAACATGCTTAGGAGAAAAGCTTGGAAAGGACTTCTGTGGTCAGGATGCAGGCCCAGGGGAGGGATAAAAAAAGTGACTCAACTAGTTAGTTTGAAGGCAAGTTTCGCTCTGAGTCAGAAAAAGAACTAAAAACATTTCTGGTAGTTTAGTCAATATATCAACGTTTTGGAAACAGGGAACGGAAACTTAGAAATAAGGAACAGGGAGAGCTGGGACAAGCCAGGCTGGTGGAGATGGATGTGTTTAGGCTACTTGGTTAGCTGAGGTGAAGGACCAGAGCAGCAGAGCCTGCAGAGCTGTTTACATCCATCCTCCCCTGCAGGAAACGCTCCTCCACGAGCGTGGGTGGGTGGGTGGGTGGGTGGGTGTGCACAAAACCCCACGCAGGAGGCAGAGCCACGGGAAAAGATTGTTGTGCTGAAAACCCAACCCAAATCGCTCCCAAACGTGCCAGTGGTGCCTCTGGGAACGACTTTAGCAGGAGGAAAGCAGAGCTGGATGTGGAAAGAAGGGGTTTCTGTCCCCTCTTCCTTCTCTTTGCAGGTGCAAGCTCAGTATGAATGAGTTGATGCCAGCCTTGCTCTCCACCGTGCCTGTGGGGCAGAACCCACGAGGCAATGTCACCCAATTTGAGCAATTTGTCTCATGTAAATGGCAAAGCCTCTGCTGTGAAATGATGCCTTCAGTTTTCTCACCCTCAAACAAAAGTTTCATTTTCCATTCTCTAGTCTTTGCCTCTCTAGAGGAAGAATAATTTATTTGCAGAAGAGGAATAAATAGGACTTAAGGAGGGGAAACCCGTTCTGTGATCATTTCGTTTCTTCTCTGAAATCTGCTGATATTTGCTTTGGATATACTTAGTGGGGTTTGACCTTGTAGCTTTTCTTTATTGCTTAAATCTTATAAAAAAGAGTAAAAACCAGCTGATGACATCACCGGCCTTATGCTTGTTCCAGGTTTATCTCTAGTTGTGCCTCATCTCTTTGTCACTTTGTCACTTTGTGCCTCATTTCTTGCCCCCCTTCACCCACTTCCCCCATCAGAGCAAAGCAAATCTGTGATGTCTCCTCTCCTGATCTGCTGCCTTAAGGAAAGAGAAATCAGGAAAGACTAATTGCAATGCTAAACCAGCAAAAGGAGAGAGGAGGAGAAGTGCTAATGGGCCAGGCTTGCTTCCAAAAGCCAAAATGGACTCAGCCAGACCTCTCTACTGTTGACTTGAAACAACTTAAACTCCCAGAGCTGCACTCTGGCTAAAGAAGCTTTGACTCAGTGCTAAGAATGTGCAAACACTGAGATAAGATAAGCACCCTGAGCTTTTCCTTCCCAGTGCTGAGGGTTTGAAGCTGTCCTGGAATAAGAAGGGCTGGGAGCAAACATCCCCCTGATGGCACAGTTTTATGGGAGGTTTTATTTGTCCCGTTGCTCCCTGTCTTCAGATCTTCTTTGTGCTGGGCTTCTTCCTTCCTGCTGGGCAGGACTTCATGGGTAGAACTGCATTGGAGGGAAGATGAAGGAGCCCTGGAAGAGAAAAACAAGGATGATCAAAGGTTTAAAAACAACCGTGACCTTTGGGGTATGACGGGATGGATGGGCTTTATGAACTGTGGAGAACTGAGAGAGACACGATGTTCTGAAAATACATAAAAGTTAGCAGGAAAACACTGCAATGCTCTCCATGTGCAGTGCAAATAAGAATAGCACTGAAAGGTTTAAATCATAGGAAAGGATATTTTGGGGGATGTGTTATAAGAGATGTTCTGAGGGACTGAGGCACTGAATTGCCACGGGGTGTGTGGCACTGCTGTCGCTGGAGAGTTTTAAGAACAGAAGAGTCCAACTGGCTAATCAATGCCAGGCCCAAATCCATAGGGGTGAAAATCAGAGCCTTTCAGATCCATGGCACATTATGAAGAACAGCCTTATCTGGTTTTCCTTTCCAGTTTCCCCCTCTTCACCAGGAAAGTTTACTGTAATGGGAACATTTGGACAGCACAAAGCCCTTTAAAGTATTGACATCTCTAATCCCAGGTTTTGCAAAGATGGTGTTTTGTGTGTTCTTCTGCTTCTCGTGAAAATGGAAGTGCTTTTTTGCTTTTCCTGAAATAGATGATGGTCTTATATCCCAGAGGGAACCACATGAGTGTTTTCTTTCCATTTCTCTTCATGCTTAGGACAGTGTTGGGATCTAAACAAGTCCCATGTGTTATTCCATGCTGAATAAAAATCAGTGTTTTACTGAAGAGACACAAATTAGACTTTGTCTACGACACATTGATCATCTTCAGGCAAAAAATCCAGACTTGTGCCTTGAGGGGACTTTAGTTTTACATGTTGTTCCAGTGGCTGAGCTCTTGATCTTGCAGGATGAGGTACCGACAAAGTCCCACCAAGATGTTTCTTTTGATTGCTTTGCCATCCTGAGCTGAACCTTCCTGGTGGGTTGGAAAGAGTCACTTGCTGGGTGCTGCTTTAGGGAAGTTACTCATTTGTCCATGTCCACAAAATCAGAGACTTACTGACTTGTTCTCATGTGTAAGTTCTTGAAAGGAAAGAAGAACATCTTGTGAAGTATTCTTCATCATGCCCCATCCCTGGAAGTGTCCAAGGTCAGGTTGGACAGGGCTTGGAGCATCCTGGGCTAGTGGAAGGTGTCCCTGCCCATGGCACGGGGTGGGACTGGGTGAGCTTTAAGGTCCCTTCCAACACAAATTCTGTGATCCTACCAAAATTAGAGAGAGCAAGCTCAGTTGTGCCACACTGGGAATATACAAGAAGTAGGATGAGCCCAAAGATCCATCTTGCTTTGATGTTTAATGCCCGCTCTGGTGAGGACACTGTTTCTGAGTCCATTTCATTGAGACTATTTTGGGTGTGTTGGGACCAGTGTGTTCTTTCTGCTTGGCCTGGACAACAGTTCAGCAAAGGAGGAGTTTTCACCCACCAGGAGTAGGGGTGGTGGGAGCTGGCAGGATGCTGGGATACCCCTTGGAGGCTCCCAAATATCTGGGAAAGCCCAGATGAAGTTTCCTTGATCTGTTGCGTGTCACTGTGTTAGAAAGTCTGGCTACTGACTTATCCTCAATGTAAATAAATGATATATGTCTGACCAGTGTTTGTGGCATGAAATATAAACTACAAGGCCCTGCCCAGAGCTCAAATCTGCTGCTCCTCATTAACCCTTTCATGTGCTAGCAGAGCAAAACATATCAAATATTTAGAATTTGCCCAAGTAAGAGAAAACAAATTCTCTGGCTGACCACGGTAAGGACGCTCCAGCAAAGCAGGTTGGTTTATGCCTGGTCTTGATGGACCATGAAACTCCCCCTGGAGCCCTTGTGGGGAACGCTGGAGCCCAAAGGGGTGTCCTGATCCAAATATAACAAATCCTGCCTGTTTGGGGATGGGCAGGAGCAGGGCTGTGAAACCAAACACCTCTGACCTTTGCAGGGGGAGCAGATTGAAGTGTGGCTGTGGAAAGAGTGCAAGTTCTGCCCCTCGGGGTAAGCTTTCCAAAGGGTTGCTAAATCTGTGGCACATCCAACCCAAGCCTCTCTGGCTGGTGGGGCTGCAGGTGCTGCATCCAAACATGAAAGGAAGGAGGGCTGGTGCATTTCCTGTAAGAAAGAGTTCGCTTTTTATTCAGCTGGTGGACACGAAATTGCTTCAGTGTGGGGAGCTGGGAAGAGTTCAGTGCTAAAGTGAACACAGACCTTGACTGATAGAAGGCTTGGAGGAACAAGGGAAAGGGGCTGGAAAGGTGTCCAAGATCATGTCCTGTCTCTGGCTCTGTCAGGTCTCCAGATCATAATATATCCATAGCATAAGAGCCATAAACACATCAAGGTGGATTTTCAAATCAAGGCTGAGTTCCACCACTCCTGTGAGGTTGGTGCTATAAGATCTGACCTGTGATGGTTAAAATCCTTCTTACCTCCACCTTCCCCATATTCCTGCCCAACTCATGGCCATTTATTAATGAAAGCTTTGAGCAAGGCTCCCAAACCTCATTTAATCAGGATTAAATTCTTGTGCCAACAGCTTTTTTTCCCCTGGCTCTTTCCCTTGCTGATATTTCTACCCATGAACACCAGCCCAAAGGTGACTCCCCCATGTTCCATTGCCAGGTGGAAATCCAGAGAACTGGATGAACAGGACAAAGTTTTTTTAACCCTCTCCAAAAATGTCCTGAATTTTAAGTTTCTTCTTCCTCATTTCCTTTGTCCATGTTTTCCTCCTCTCTCCATGGCCTGTTCCAGGTGATCCTTTCTGGGATAAGAACCATCCCTATCCTGTTCTTGCATCTCCATCTCCCCCTGGTTCTGGGTCACTTGTTTACCCCCTTTCCTCAGTTCATCTCCAGGACTCCCCTTTCCTTTCCAGTGTAAAATGCTCTCCTGCTCAATAAATTATTATTTTTTATTTTTTTTTTAAATTGGAAATATTTCTAGAAGAGACAAATTTTTTCAAGGTATCTTAAAAAAAATTCCTGTGGATTTTTCCAAGCTGTGTGTTTCATTAACTGGAATATTCCTTTGGCTCTAAAGGTAGGATTTTGTGAAGTTCTCTGCCAGGACCTTGTCTCTTGGGAAATTTGGGATTTTTCACTGCCATGGATTTCCTTCTAGAGCTTTTTCCCCTCTGTTAAATCAAGCTGGAGTAGATTGTTTTCCTCTAGGCCAGAACAATAGTTGCTCTGTTGTTTCAAGTTTCAAATCTTATTTGTAATTCCCAGAATATCCTCTGGATATCCTGTAGCTTCTCTGGATAAAGTGCCTTCTTTTTGTTGATTTTTTTTTTTATTTTTTTTTTTAAGAAATGCATTTTGAATGCACTTTCTCAATTTTTCCAAAGGATTCCCTCCAATATTTGATTATTCATTCTGAGTTGGGCAATGCACTTCTGAGAGGGGCCTTCATTAACAAGGAGAAATTCCAAAGGCCAGGACACTTCTCTTGCCTGCACTTGCCTGCACTTTGCATTTTCAGGGAAAGCCTTTGGGAAGAACCCCAGTGTAGGTTGTACTGATGGAGTGGAAGTGAGAGCAGGGAGGTTTGTCCTCTCTTTTATTGCACCACGTTGTAGGAGAAGCTTCTCTGTGTCACTTGTGCCACCTCCTTGTGGGGCTGAACGAAGGGAAGCTCCAGAGGGACACATTTCCTTGGAGAAGGGAATTGGGAAAACTATTTCTATTACAGAGTGTCCAAAGGAGGGCACAGAGATGGGGAAGGGCCTGGAGGGGAAGGTGTGAGGACACTGAGGGCACTTGGGGTGTCCAGCTGGAGAAGAGGGGACTGAGGGGAGAGCTCATTGCAGGGACAACTCGCTGGGGAGGGGCAGAGGAGGGGCAGGCACTGATCTCTGGTCTGGGGGGACCAGGGACAGCACCCAGGGAATGGCTGGAGCTGTGTCAGGGCAGGGTCAGGGTGGATCTCAGGGAAA
>JAWWEW010000038.1:8349162-8368550 GCA_035583185.1 Anabacerthia variegaticeps | reverse complement strand
TGCCATGGGCAGGGACACCTTCCACCAGCCCAGGGTGCTCCAAGCCCCGTCCAACCTGGCCTTGGACACTTCCAGGATGGGGTTGTGGTGCAAGAGCTGGATTGAGGTGCCTTTGCACTGCAGTGTTTTGGTTCCTGGTGTGTTCTCAGTGATCACAGGGAGCTGATTTCCAGCCCAAAGCTGGTGCAGCTCCTCATCTGCTGGCTCAGGAGGTGACCTGGTGTCCCTCACACCCAGGGATGCTCCTGGCTTGGGAGGGAGGGGAAGGGGTCCCACTCTGGGCCTGGCTTGGCCACAGTCACACCAAGACAGGTTTGGAGCCCTTGGGGCTCTTTTCCTTCTGGGTGTCCAGAGCTGGGGCTTTGGGATCAGCACCCTCACCCAGCATCTCCACGGGGTCCCAGCGAGGAGGAGGCACCCTCAGTGCTTGCCAGAGATGGGTTTTCTTCCTAGCTCAGGGCTAAAAAAGGATATTCTGGTTTTCCTGAGCTTTTCAGAGCAGTGTGAAGGTGCTTGTTGTGAGTTCAAACTCAGTTTTTTTGGGGATGGGTGTTTGGAGCTGCAGGCGTCGAGATTTGCTGTTTACATTGCAAGATGTCTCCAAGGTTGTTTATCCTTGGCATTTAATTTTGCTTCTTGGGTTTGTTTAACCTTTTTTTCAGCGTGAAAACCTCCGTGGCAAACTCCAGTGTGGCGTTTTGGGGTCTCTGAGTGATTTGGGATTAACCAAGTGGTGGGTTAAGTGGTTTGGGATTAATGAGAGGGATTTTCTCACTGAAGGAAGGGAAACACCCACGTAATTCCCCAGCCCAGGGGAGATGCTGTGCATGGACAACCAGAAGTTAAAATAAACACTCCTTTTTTTATCAAGAGTCGCTGGTTTTAGGAACAATTCCAGGTTTTTATCCCAAAGTCCTGTTTTGAGCAGCATGGGAACATCTCTGGTGACCTCCCACCACGTTCCTGTGCCACAGGATCTGCTCCTTTCCCTTCACAGCTTCAATTTGAGCTGATTGCAGTGGCTGATCTTGATGTTTTATGCCTGGTGAATACTGAAACTTTAGGGATGATTGTGGAGCCTTTGGGAAGCTGCAATTTGTCTCCTGCCTGGAGATGGGCAATTGCTGAAATCTCCACCCTAAACCCTCCTCCAGCGCTCAGTTTTGTGCCTCCCCTCCCTCCTCTCTGCGGCTCTTGGCACTTGAGCCTGATGATTTTGGGAGCAGAGACTCAGGGAATTAGCATGGGAATTATGTCTCTTAAAATTCCGTGAGGAGCAAGAGAAGAGAGAGAGTCAAATCTGAGCCTTCCCCCAAAAAACACCCTCCTGGTGCTGAAACATTTGGCTTTTATTCTCCAAGCTGAAGAGAAGGAGCTCCCCTTCACTGCCAGGTTTGCTTAGTGCACCTTATTATTCGGTGGGCAGATCAAGGAGATTAAATACCCAACATCCCATGGATTGCAGGGAGCAGAGGGGAAATTGGGAATATTAAGCACTCTGCTGCAAACCACCAGCATGTGAGAGGGCTTTGTGCTGGATCACATGGAGAGCTCCAAGAAGTGTTGCCAGCTCGGAGGATGTTTTAATTAAAGATGCTGCCATTAGAGACAAATGAGGTGCAAATCTTCTTTTCCTCCCTTGTGCTTTCTAAAAGAAGAAATCCCCACTTTCCTGGCAGATGCAGGCTCTGATGCCCCCCAAAGACCACCCCAGTGCTTGAGCTCTCACCAAATCTCATTATTCTTTCCAATTAATTAACCTTAATAACATGTCTGTGTGTCTGGACTGTTTTTAAGTGTGCACAACAGCAGGTTTTGGGAAGGAGAGAGTCCATGCTCGATTGCTCTTTCTCCCTCTTTGAATTTTCCCCTCATTTTTCAGGAAAAAAGGGGTTTGTGCCAGAAAATGGGGCTGTGCTTCAAATCATGGGCGAGTGGTCAAAACCAGAGGTGTTTTTGCAATGGGAAAGCAGCAATTGGAGCTGGTTGGGCAGAAAAACGGGGCTGTCCTTCAAATCATGGGAGACTGGTCAAACCCAGAGGTGTTTTTCTGATGGAAAAGCAGGAATTGGAGCTGTTTGGGCAGAGGTGTTGCCTGTGCTTGTGTGAGTTATAGGAGGTTTTGCTGCAGAAATTACCATAACGCTCCACACCAAGGAGCTGCTGCCTTGGGTGGCACAAGGGCAGCTCTGGTTCCTTCCAAAACATCTCCAGCACTTAAAGGCAGCGCTGGGAAAATCCTGAGCCTGCTTGGGATGGGTCAGGGGCTGGAAAAGGAATTCCCTGGGGCATGGGCAGCACCAGGGGCTCTGTGTTGGCACCAAAACTGCCCATGGCAATAAATGTGGGGCATTTTGGAGCTGCAGGAAAGCTGTTTCTCTGTGGGCTTTTTGGGGTGGCCTGGGAACACTGAAGGTGTTTGGGGTTGAAATAAAAACCCAAGCCAAGCCAAAACCCAAGTATTGGCTCTTCTTCTTGTTGAGTGGGCATCGCTCAAAGGTTGAACTTGATGGTCTTGGAGGTCTTTTCCAGCCTTAGGGATTCTGTAGTTCTGGGATTTTAGGATCTCCCTGCCTTTCTGCCTTTGGTCACTCTGTGATGCTCCCGGTGCCTTCCTGGGGGCAGGAATTCCCACCAAATCCCGAAGCATTAACTCTATAAAGGTGAATTTTTCCCGAGGGCATCCAGCCCTTGCTGTGCTAATTCCAGCATGATATGGAGCTGACTGGGCATCCAGGGTCCTTCTGCAGGTGAATCCCACCCATCCCATTCCTGGGGGATGAGCAGCACCATGCAGCTCTGCCAGGCTCCTTCACCTCCTCATTGTGGGCAAGGTGGTGTTCCTTCAATTACAAGTTGATTAATGAGCACTCTGGGAACGTTCTCAGAGCCTGTGAGGAGCAAAACTCTTCCCCAGGCCTGGAACCCGGGAATAGAAGCATTTCCTGGTCACAGGATGGGGTTGTTTGTCCCCAAAACCCATCCAAGTGTGTTATTCCCCTTGAGCTGCCCCGGCGTTCCCGGCTCGGCTCCGAAGGTGTCTCCAGGGTTTTCCTGGGCTCTGCTGCTGTGGAAGCTGCAGTTCATCCATCAGTGGCTCTGGCAGGAGAGCTGGCTTGGAATAAAATGCAAGATGTCCAAGGCAGACACGGGCACTGGAAGGAGAGAGGCCCTTCAGAGCCGTGGGAACAGCGTCCAGCGTGGAGTCAGTGAAAGGAACATTGGATAAACTGTTCCAGATGGCAAATTCCAGAGCCAGGGAGCTCTGGAGGGGACATGTGTCCTGCCAGCCTGGCTTGGTGGAGCTGTGTGTCCTGCCAGCCTGGCTTTGTGAAGCTGTGTGTCCCAGCAGCTCCTGAGACAAGGGTTTTTGTCTGAGTTGTTTGGTGTGTGTGGGTTCCCTGAGGAAGCCTTGGGGGTGTCTGTGGGCTGGGGGGCAAAGCCCTGTTGGGTTTAGTCTTCATTTCAAGTGTGATATGACAGATTTCCTCCTTTTTTTGGCCTCAAATTTTGTAGTCGAGCTGCCTTGGACCTTCCAGCAGCCCTAAACCAGCTCCAGGTCACTTGATGCTGCCTCTGGAGAGCATCAGCCCAGGGGACATTGGTGTTTGTGCTTCCACCTGCAAGAATCCCACATGGCCCAGCCCGGGATGTGCCGTTCTGCTCGAGGCTCAACCCTGCCCTCAGCACCCAATTTATCTCCTTGGGACACCTCCCATAGCCCAGGGTGCTCCAAGCCCTGCCCAACCTGGCCTTGGACACTTCCAGGGCTGGGGCAGCCACAGCTTCTCTGCCCAACCTGTGCCAGGGTCTCACCCCTCTCACAGGAAGGAATTTCTTTCTCGCACAAGTTTTATTGAGAGTTCTTCCTTGCATGGGGTGTTGCCCCAAAAAAAATCCTACTCCTTTCCTCTTGAGTCACCCCCTCTTTGTATTTTGTCCAAACAGTTGGGAAAAAGTGTGGAATTGGAGAAAAAACCCCATTTGGAGACTTTCATTTCAAGTCAAGGATTCCTAGGATGCTCCTCAGATTGCAGAAGGATGTCTTTGCAGATGATGGTCTGTAGGGGAAGACCAGGATTTGGGGGGTGAGAGAAGCTTTTCCTTCTGCTTTCATGTGGCTGATGTGCCTTTCCAGGCAGGATTGCCCAGGGTTGGAGATGGAGTGTGGATCCAATAAACACAACTGCAGGGCAAGTGAGGGAAACACTCACCTCCAGCTGGACTTTGTCTTTGGGGTGGGGGGTGTGCTGTGGTGATGGTGGGTGTGCTGTGGTGATGGGTGTGTTGTGGTGATGGGTGTGTTGTGGTGATGGGTGTGCTGTGGTCATGGTGGGTGTGCTGTGGTCATGGGGGGTGTGCTGTGGTCATGGTGGGTGTTTTGTGATGATGGGTGTGCTGTGGTCATGGTGGGTGTGCTGTGGTCATGGTGGGTGTTTTGTGGTCATGGTGGGTGTTTTGTGGTCATGGGGGGTGTGCTGTGGTCATGGGGGGTGTGCTGTGGTCATGGTGGGTGTGCTGTGGTGATGATGGGTGTGCTGTGGTGATGGTGGGTGTGCTGCGGTGATGAGTTGTGCTGTGGTCATGTGTGTGCTGTGGTCATGGTGGGTGTTTTGTGGTCATGGTGGGTCTGCTCTGGAGGTCCCTCCCTGTCCCTCTCCTCAAAGGAGAGCAAAGCCCCTTGGAAAATCCCTGATGGTTTCCAGCGTTGCTGCTGGAAACAGCTCTGGAATGGGGACCTGGGAAACCTCCCTGTCCTCACAGGGCTCTGGGGTCTTCTGGAGAACAAGAGAATAGGAGGAAAACTCGTCCTGTCCCTCAGCCAGAGGTTTTCAGACCTGTGTCCTGAGGTTTTCTCCTCCAGCTTGCCGGGATAGCTGCAATTCCCAGGGGATAAATCCTTACCCCAGGTGCTCCCAGCCCTCTCTCCTGACTGGCGGGGAAGGCTTTTCCTTGCCGTGTTTTGGTGATGTTTTTATTCCCCCTTCCTCCCCCCAAATCCATTTTTCTTGTCTTACTCATGCAAAAATCTGTCACCTTTTTTTTCCCCGCCCGCTCATCGTGTGGCTTTCCATCATCCCGGAGACAAGCCGTGACTCCGGCACTATTAATATTCCCACTCGACAGACTCAGCCTGCTCTTCAAGCAGCCAACCCAACAGCAAACAAGCCACGGGGCCAATTTGTCCCCCAGTTTGTCACCTGTGCCCTTGGCTTGGGGTGAGGGAGGGTGAACGTGTCACACGGGGTGCTCCTTAATGCACCTCATCACAGGCTCTCCTGCCCCAGCCAGGGGAGGAGAAGGCTCTGCCTGCAATTAGTCAAGCTCGTTTTGAGCTGAGTTTAATTGGGGTCACGTTTGGGTGGGTTTGCCTTCAGGCTGAAACTTTGGGTGGCTCCCTCTGGACGGGCTGTGAGGAAGGGAGGGCAGAAACCCTCACACTGGAACTATGGGCTTGGTTAAACGTCACCCCTGGGTGCTTGGTCAAACATCCCTGTGTGCTTGGCCAAACATCATCCCTGGGTGCTTGGCCAAATATCATCCCTGGGTGCTTGGCCAAATATCATCCCTGGGTGCTTGGCCAAACATCTTCCCTGCGTGCTTGGTCAAATATCATCCCTGGGTGCTTGGCCAGCTCATTTTGCTGCTGGAAAAGCTACTGGAGCATCCCTGTGCCCCAGCAGTCCCTGGGCAGCTCCCAGGCAGAGCAGAGCAGCTCTCCAGCCAGGCTGGAGATGCTGGAGGTGGATGTTTCTCCTCATTGCTCTCGTGTCTTCCCAACTCTTGGCTCCCTAACTACATCTCTCCCTGCTTTCCCTGGCTTTGAAGTGGAGATTAAACACAGGGATGTCCCCAGTGACCTGGAGAAAGAAGGAGACCGTGGCCACATGGGTGGGCATCCACAGCTCATTGTGGCTCTTCTGCAGGGCCTGTTGACAACCCAATAAGCTCCATTTTTAATAATAATAATAAGCTCCTTTTTCCACACCATATTCTCTCCCCAAGCACAGGCCAATTTCAGGCTTTATTATGATTTCAGTGTCTCGGTTTGTGCCGCAAGTGGAAAATGATGTTGGGATCCAGAGCAGCTCATTAGAGCCCATTAAAGCTCTTTGTGAGAAGCTTCTCCGGAATTAGAGGCTTTGACCTTGTCGAGTGAAAATTCCAAGCCGAGTGTGGCCACGGCAGGCCTGGAAAGGCCGGTTCGTTCCAAGGTTAATGCACTTTCTCCATCCACTTGGAATTCCTGGTGCTGTTTCACCATGTCTATCCAGGTCTGTGCAGGGGCTCAGGGCAGAGCAAGGAGCTGCTGCTGAAAGCCACCCTGGCCAGGGGGCTTAATGCACAGTTTGGTTGGTTTGGGCAAGGCATAAAAAGTGAGTTTTCCCCCCCAAAAATCCTGGGGCAGGATTAGAATTGGTTGGGGAAGCTCAGCCACCGGTACCTGAGTCCATCCTGCCTCTTTAAAACCTGCCTCCCCCTCTCCCAGGGAAAATGTTCTCTGTCTCTTTTGATATCCCAGTTATTCCCAGCTCAGTTTTGGCTTTTGGGGTGCTGGAGCTTTTCCGTGTTCATGTAGAACCCTCCAATTCCTGCCCTGAGCCAAGAACCAGTCTCCTTTCCAGCCCCTGCTGGGGTGCAGCCACCAGCCCTGTGACCCTACAGGCTGCCTTTGGTCCCATCCAAGGTGTTTCACCTGCTCTCCTTTTCCTCCAAGGAGCAAAGGGCTGGATTTATTCCCTACCAAGCTTGCTTGGCTGTTGTGGGTGACACCTGGAGTGGGGTGGGATGCAGAGGGATAAATAACATCGCCACAAACGTACTGGATGTGTGGGAAGAGATTTGGTCAGTGCTTAGAGCTGGTTTATTTTTAGCCTTCATTGAGAAGGGATTTGGGATTAGAGCTTTGTTCTGTGGTGTCCAGGCAATAGCAGATGGGAAGAGGGTGGGCTGAGCTACAGCACGAGAGCAGCAGGGTGGCACCACACACTCCAAGTGCCATGTCCAGGGTCTTTTGGGGACTGTGTGGCAGAGGTGGAGGTGAACGGCAGTTTTGGGGCTTTGGGACTCCTGCCCAGAGTGACATAAAAGGGGCTTTGTGTCAGTGGGATCCAAGTCCTCAGAGGAGACAGGTCAGACCTCACCAGGGGCAGCTCCAATCTCTGCTCTGTGGGACAGGGACAGGGAATGGCTGGAGCTGTGTCAGGGAGGGTTAGGTGGGATCTCAGGGCAAAGGTTCTTCCCCCAGAGGGTGGTGGGCACTGAGCAGGCTCCCCAGGGCAGTGGGCACAGCCCCAAGGCTGCCAGAGCTCCAGGAGGGTTTGGATGATGCTCTGGGGCACAGGCTGGGATTGTTGGGCTGTCTGTGCAGGGCCAGGAGCTGGACTGGATGGTCCTTGGGGGTCCTTCCAGCTCAGGATAGTCTGTGATTTTATAATTCTGTGATTCTCTTCACCAAGTAGGTTAATACTTCTCTCCCTGACAAAAATGTTTTGGGAAAAGAAATGTGGTGGTTTAGGGGAAGGTGGACCACTTTTTGCTCCTGCAATTCAGCAGTGAAATAACTGTATTTTACTCAAGATGCCATAAAAAGCAGTGAAATTCCCCATGGAAAGGGATCGTTCTGCTGTAACAATAGCAACAGTGTCCCAAGTGACAGACACTGTTCCAGAAAGCCATAGCAGTGCTTGAATCAGAGAGCACAGCAAGCTGCATCCCTCCCACTTCTGAGGAACCTGCAGAAAAGCCTTTGTGTTAGATCTGAGATGCTGCGCATGGCCCCAAACCCAAAGCCTCTCTACAACCCCTGCCCTCATTATTTGGCATCTCCTGGTGTCTGTCTGCAGTGGGCCAGCAGTGAACTGGGGCTTGCCTCAAGCTCCTTCCCATCCAAGAGACTCCTGAGTGCTTCTCTAACTATCCCTTGCACTATCTCAGTCTTCCAGGAGTCCAAAAGGAGGGCAGAAACAAAGACAGAGCAGGGGAGAAAGTCCTTTCAGTTTAGAAACCATGTGGGCACCACCAACTCTCCCAGTAAAAGATCCAAACAGGATCCATGAGAAGGGAACCTTCTCACTGCTGTCAACAGTTGAGTATCCATGTGGAGTTTGTCACTTGAACTGAAGAGCCTTTGGGATTGCTCTGCACCCAGAGCTTGCCAAGGCCAGGGGGGAAAGGAAAGCTTGGGAAAAAGCTTGTTGGAGTTTGTTTGCTCTCAGCACTTCAGAAAGAACGGGCTGTGAGTGATGCAGGAGGTCTGACCAAGGCTGTGGACCATCAGTCATGTGATGTGCACAAGGTCAGGTTAATGCAGAGCCAAGACGAAATAGGGAAAGTGCTGAACGTGCTTTGGTGTCCCTAAAAAACTTCTCTGCCTTAACTGGGTTAACCAAATGTTCTTTTGAAGGCACTTTATCTGACTGGGACTTGGGTCATAACAACAGAGGCAGCCTGTGGTGGAACTGCTTATAAACCATCATGTACCATCAGGTCCCACAGAATAAACTTTGGCGGAGTTTGTGGGGAACAAAAATCAGCTTTGAAAATGCAGAAAAGCATCCCACCACCCAAACTTTTACAGTTTTGTTATAGGACTTCACTACAGGTTTTACAACCACCTTTCCTTGGTGTTTGAATGTAAGCCCAACATAATAAATGAATTCAGCATAGCACTTGACATTTGAAAAAGCTGATTGACTCAGCACCGTGGGGCTTTTTCAGGCTGCAAGCTCCAACAATTAATTAGGATTTGTGCTTTCCTTTCTCATTTTCAATGGGAAGAGGGTGAAATGTATTTGATGCTTTGAACAAACAGTAAGGAGAGAACAGGGCAGAAAGATGGAATTTCTGATTCATTTCTGGAAAGAGAAAAATAATCAGACAGGTCTTCTCTGGCAGCAAAGCTCATTGAGGAGAATTCAAATTCCTCCTGTAGCTTGCCTGCCTTCAGTAACACTGAGGCCACTGTCCACACGTGGTTCTGAACAGGAATTGCCTAAAAATAACTTATTTCTGTTGAAGAGTTTTTAGCCAGGTCAGTGTGTGGCCCCAGAGGCACGAAGGGAATGGGGATGGGATGGGGCAGCAGCAGGGACAGGATGGGGGAACACGAGACCTTCCAGACTGTGCAGAGAAACCCATCATCAGACAGCACTGGAAACTTCTAATTGCCAGACAGCTCTGGGCAAGTGGCTTCTCAGAAACCTCTTGGAACACAGTGAACCACATTTTGGGGTTGTAATGGTGATATCTTCCTTTTCCTTATCCTGGAAAGATCTGCCTTTAATGGTGACAGAGGCTGGCATGTTCAGGTAGATCTCCAGTGTGAAATCTAAGGATGGCATTCTGATTTCTTCATACATGTTTGGCAATACTTGATTAACCACTAAACCATCCCCTTGAAAAGACAAAATATATTCATGGAGTGCTACAGCACTAAGGAGAAACATCAGCTTGTCCCAGAGGGTGGAGGATCACCAGGAACAGTCTGAGATCAGACAGTCTGCCTTGTGAGCCCTGGGTACAAATATCCTGGCTTTGTGGTCTTCCTGTTTAGTTTCAGGAGTCTTCTTTAAAATATATAAATGTTTGCCTGGGACTTTTTAAGAATTCAAAGAGTTAAGGAAGCACTTTGCTGCAGAGGGAAATCCATGAGTGAATTCCAGCACGGGCAGCATCCTAGACAGAAGTTCTTTGGGAGAAGAGAAAACCACAGTGGGAATACTCACTGGCTGAGAATGCTGTGCTGTCATCTCACAGAATTTGTTAATGTTTGGAGGCCTCCAAAAAGCACCAGGGAATTAAGCCCCTAAATTCCAGGAGGATTCACTGGGACTTGGTGACGCTGCTTCCATGGGCTGTTTTGTAAACAAGCCCCATTAGAGCCACTCTTGCCCTTCACTCAGCACGTGTTCCCTGCTGAGGAAACCTCCTCTTGGCCACACGTGTCCCCTCTGGCACAGCACGAAGGCTTGGTGTGCTGCCCCTGGGACCTGAACTGCACTGCCATGCTATCAGGGCACAGACCCTGCAGGAACCTGAGGTTCTTCTCACCCCAGCTAAGCAAAGCCACGCTGTGCTGCTCCTGTCCCACCACTGAACATCCCCACTCTGGCCAGCACAGCAGTGAGAGCACCCAGGGTGTCCTGGGGTCACCACGGCGAGCTGTGTAACCTCCTCCCTGAGCAGAGCAACTCAGCAACCCCAGAGTCCCTGACCTAAGACACCTCCGAGCCTGGGTTGCCTCAAAGGCTGGGGACACCCCAGCAGATCCAGCTCTGCTCCACTGATGAGCTTTGACTTGAGCTCTGGAGCCCAGGGGGCAAAGTGTTATGGTCAATCAGCATGAGGAGATTCCCTACAGACATCATCTGGCTCCTTCCAACTCCACCCACCAGCTAGAGAAGGTCTCACCAGAGCCATGTCCCCTGCAACTCACTGAGGACTAACCCAGCAAAGCAGAAGATTCAAAACCAGGAGGGAAATAAAGAGGAAGAAATTTGCACGTGAATTGTGGGGTGGTGAGAGCCCCGAGGGCACCAATAGCCTTAATGCCCTGACCGGCCTCACCTGAGGTCCCCACCCCACCCACGGCCTTGGGAGGGGATTTAAGCTGAGTTCTGGGACTTTGCTCCTCCTCCAAGCTGTGCTGGTGAGTTGCTGGTGTTTGTCCCAGCTATGCTAAGCCTTGGACCTTGTTGGTTTGACCTCACTCATTTTTTGAGACCCTGACCCATGACTTGACTTCTTGGCTTGGCATCAAATCTTCACTGTCTCTGTGGGTGACCCTGTTCACCCCCCCATTGACCCTAATGCTGCCTTGCCTTGCTCCTGCCTTGCCTTTAAACCTAGTTCTTCACTATGGGCTTGTGGTGGTTGGACCTCTTGGTGGAACCTGCTCTGTCCTACTCACCTGAGGTTCCTGCTCTTCTGGCCTCAGGACCACTCCTGGCTCCCCATCCCTTTGGAAGCAGCAGCCACTGCTGTGCCCTGCCAGAGAGGACTACAAAAACCTTTGGATACCTCTGCCAGCCTGCCCAGGAGCTTGTTGGACACAAGGGAAGAGTCTCCACCACAAGTTTGTTTGCAGCAGGAGGGATCCAACCTCGATGTCCCAGGTGATTCCTCTCGGGTTTATGTTGATAAAATGCACATGAAGAGAATGCAGATGTATTGAAGGCAAATTCTGAATGACCTGACATATTCTAATGAAATGCTTTAGAATTGACAGGACTGGCTATATTGGGAAATACCCCTTTAAAAGCGTGTGTTTGGTAAATCCTTGGGACATTATGGGGTATTTGGGAGTCACTCCTGGCTTGCCTAGAAAGCAGAACCTCCTGCAAGCAGACCAGCAGGAGCTGTTTTTCCTGTTCCCCTTGGTCAGGTTTCTGAGGGGATCCAACAGGGCTTTGGGTACCGTGTGTCATGTCTCAGCAGCAGGAGGATGAAGTGTTTGAGGAGCTGCAGGAGCCAGAGCTGACTCTTGGTTATGTTATTAGTGCTCTGGTTACACTTGAAAGCAGCTCTGCCTCTGCTCCTGGTTCCTGCCAGCTGGGTCTGTGGCCTTTAGGTCATTTCTGATGGTGGGTCCTGTGGTTCCACAAGGGACTAAGGGATGCAGAATTAAGGGCTGCAATTCTCTCTCTACACTGCATGGAAAGGCTTTGATGCTTCAGAGTTGAGAAGGGTGGGGAGAAGCTCTGAGCAGGGAGTTATCACCTCCCACAACTGAGGGACAGGCTGTGTTTTACACCTCGTTCCCTTCAACACCCTGGAAGAAGGTCTTTTCCAGGCAAAGAGAGCTGGTCCTCTCTTTGGCTTTGTTCTCTTCTGAAAGTAGTCTCATATTAATCAAGGACTAAATTCCTTCTCTAGCCAGGCAACAGCTCATCCTCACCCCCTCATCCACTAAATGTCATCTGCAACACCTTCAAAGGAAGGGAAAGACCTTCAAGCAGAAGGGAAGCAAAAATTCCCTGCCTCTCCCTTATGGAGAAGACTCGTGTTTCAGGCACTGCCCTAAAGAGACAGAGCTCAGGTGTTCAGGCTGCTAAAGGGAAATGAAAAATAAAGATGAATACAGTTTGGGGAGGGAAGTGAGATTCAAGTCACTAAGTTTGCTCCTTTCACTACGGAATAGCTCAAGCCTTCACTATTTAGCACAGAGGAAGGAAGGAGACAAACGATAGATTAGAAATGAAAATGTTGTCTTTCCCCTCAAAAAGAATAATTATTTTAGATAAGGTGCTTGGCAGACAGACCATGCATGGCCCGATCTAGGGAACATGTCATTATTTAGCCACGGTTATCTCCCAAATGCTAGTTAAAAATTTAATCCCCCCAGTAAATTAGGAATCCAGACCAGTTAGCCCAGTCTGGAGGTCACTTTGTGACACCCTGTTGGCCTGTGTGAGAGTCACAGGATTTGCAGTGCAAGAAATCCACTTCTGCTAAACAGATTTTTATACAGAGCGTCTTGTTTTTGCCAAACTGGACTTGGTTTCGGAGTCACAACCAAAATGAAAAGAGAAGTCCTGGAATTATGGGCCTACACCCATTTCTGTGTGAGTATTTTGCACATAATTAATATGGACAATTTATCTCCTTAGAAAATGGAGCGAAACCAACAGCTCCTTTCCAATGGGCCACCAAAGAGTTCTTGGCTCGGGTCAATGTTCACATGTTGTTTGCCTGTGACAAATTCACTGAGAACATGCCTCATTTTGTTAATTCTTCTGCCTTAATGTGTTTACAGAGCTCTCTAGTTGGACAGGAAGATTCATGTGAGGCCAAAATGAGATATGTCCCTTTTTTGGGTTTCTTTTTATTTGTGAAAAAGTTGGGGTCTGATTCTTCTGCTTATTAATCACTTAGAATGAAAAAGACTTTCAGGCCCCTCTGATGCAGGAGTATATCACAAACCCTTTGTACTTGTGATGGGAAAGGCAGGTTCAAAACTCCCTCCTGCTTAGACTGGCTTAAGTTAGAGATTTCAGCAGGATTAGTCGTGATTTATCGTGCTCTTTCAGGGGGAGGAATCAGGATGGGTGATGTAGAGCTAAGCAGAGACCCACGGAGGGAGAAAGAGCCTTGAATATGCACTTACAGAAAGGTGGAAGTGAATATTCTCTTATATATTTGTGATATAAGTACCTCACCTGCCAGTGCATCAAGCCCCTTGTCACTCAGAACAAATAACCCCCAAAATGAGATTCTAATACCCTGAAATCTTTTATCCAAGAAATGTGAAGCTGAAGGAATTCTCTACTGGAAGACTCGTAATCCCCGGAGCGATTTGCATTGTGTGTATTTCCCCACAATCATTTTCATATGAGTTTTGGAATGCTCCTTGAAATCCCTTTATTTGCCTTCAGGGATGTTCCAAAACTCTTCCAGAGAGTCTAAAGTTTCAGGGATTTTCTGGGATTATTTTGACTTCAACTGGAACGTGCCTCTCTTTGCTCCAGACAGAAGAGAACTCGAGTCAGCGTGTCCCTTCGGAAGCTGAGCCTGGGTGGATAAACAGGGCACTTCCACCAGGAACTCTGGGCTGGAGGAGGCTCTGAGGGTGTGTGTTTGTGCTCAAGAGAGGCCCCTTTGTCACTCAGGTCAGCAAATCATTATCATCATCTGGAAAAATTAATAAAGCCTGAGGAAAGGGGTTTACAGAGTAAGGAGTTGTTTTGTGCCCGAGGGCGGTTCAGGGGTCAGTTGTTTTCCTGCGAACAAAAACCTCCTTGTTGGAGCTGGGTTACAAAATGGGAAAGAAAATAAATAAATTGGGGAAGGGAAAAACGTGTGGGAGGACTAACATACAACTGGAAGTTTCAGGGATGGTGAAGTCTAGGAGGATGTATGTGAGAGTTGGGGAAAACATGGCAAATGTGGCTTTGGCTGCCAAGAGGTGGCTGGGAAAGGGTTCCCTGGGACATGGTGTGACCCCAGCACTGCAGGGAAGCTCCTGCCTTTGGAAAATCTGCCTCTATAACAACATGGCTTGAGGGAGGAGGCCCAGCCAATGGGCAACAGCAGGGGGTGGGTTTTCATGTAAAACTCTGTTCCAGAGGGAAAGTTTTCCTTGGAGAAAGACACTTTGGCAAGGGATGGAAATATTGCTGTGTTGGATGTAAATATTGAGCTCCTGGAGGAGGGAGCAAGATGAGCAGAGGGATGGAGCAGCTCTGCTGGGAGGGAAGGATGGGAGAATTGGGATTGTCCAGCCTGGAAAACAGGAGCTTTTGAGTGATCTAATTGTGCCCTTCCAGTGCCTGAAGGAGCTGACAAGAAAGGTGGAGAGAGACTATATACAGGGAGCTGGAGGGACAGGATAAGGGGAAGGGCTTCAAAGTGACAGAAAGCAGGTTTAGATTAGAGATTAGGAAGGAATCCTTCCCTGGGAGGGTGGGCAGGCCCTGGCACAGGGTGCCCAGAGAAGCTGGGGCTGCTCCAGCCCTGGAAGTGTCCAAGGCCAGGTTGGACGGGGTTTGGAGCACCCTGGGCTGGTGGAAGGTGTCCCTGCCCATGGCAGGGGTGGAACAAGAACTTTAAGGTGCCTTCCCACCCAAACCAGTCTGTGATCTAAAGAGGATTTTTTTTCAGCTGTAAACTGCCACAATATTTATTAAGTATTTAGCCAGAAATTCCTAATAGCTTTCATTTAAAAATGAATACTCTCTAAGATGAAAGCAGGTGAAGGTCTTTTTAAAAGTATCTTATTTCTCCACTGAACCAACCTTGCACAGAGAAATGGCCCTGACATTGTTCACTGAACCTCATCCAGCAGATGTTAAAATTTAGTCAGGGATCAAGAGAGACAGAGAAATACTGAATTAACCACTGGCTCCCCAGTGCCAATGGGTGGCCTTTCCTAATTCCCCAAAGAGCTCTCTAACACTGTGCAAATTTCTTGCAGGGTGAAGTGGGAAGCATCTTTAAATCCTTCCTCACAGCAATAGTCAGGCCAAATTATAAAGGCTTACTAAAAAGGCTTTTCAGTCATACGGTAAAAAATGAAAGTTGAAACTTTCTGAAGGAGATGAAAGTCTCTTTAAAATCTTGCTCCTGCAGAATTCCCTGGTCTCAAGAGAAATGGGGAAAGGAAATACAGATCTGAAGAAAAAGGAATCCCTTTCTTTAGCAGTGGATTATGTTACAAGACAGATTTTGGCAGCCTGTTCGTATTTCACCTGAATGGCTGCAGTTTTCACCTCTTATCTTAAAATAAATGTAAGAGGATTTCAAAGCTTCAGTACTTGTCTCTGAGCTCTACCTACCCTTTTTTCCTTGATCATGCCATAAAGCACTGAGTGAGCTTCTCTCTCTGGAGCTCTGGTGGTGAGGAAGGTCACTGGAAAGATACCTTTGCAATTTTGCAGTCGTCTGCAAATCTGGCCATGTCAGGTTTTGTAGGTGCTCACAACAATTGCAGGCAGTAACTGAGCAAATCAAATGCCTGTGCCCCTTCCCACAATCTTTTTATAGGATATGGTAGGACTGGAAGGATTTTAGGGTGACTTTTGTGCTGCCCTGCATTCTGGGGTTCCCCTAGGTGTGGGTTTAGCTCCCACAGGCTGTGTCATACGTTCTTTAAGGGTCTTTGTTCTCTTTAATACTCTGAAAAAGTGTGATGCCAGAAAGCAGCAAACTCCAAGTGGTTCCTGACTCAGAGCTGTTCCTTTGGCAGCACAATTGTTAATGGGCAGTGAGGAACTACTGCCAGAGTGGGGTGGGTTGATTATTTAGTTCAGCTTTGGGTTTTGGCAGTTTACAGATTACTTACCAAACGGCTCATATGAGGAAGGGCTTTGATTTCATCCACAGCCAGTTGCTTAAGGCACAGCTGAGGCTGTGTTAGTTCAAGGAGACTTCATTCCAAATGCTATCCCATCAGAGGACATGGAGACATCAAAGGTGGCTTTGAAGAGGAGTGTCAAATAGGATTAGGGAAGTCTCATGTGGACATATTTCTCTATGCTACGGGTCCTGAGCAGTGCACCCCTTGATTCCACTCTTGCAAGGCTGATATTTTCTGCTCAGGGTAACTGGGACTAGCCCAGCCTGCAGTCAAGGCTGAGAGATAGGTGTTAACCAGGAGCCAAATGCTAATCTCTGCCTGCAGGAGCACTCTCAGTGCCATTCATGAGGATGGGGAGAGTCTGCTCTGTAGGGAAACCTTCAGCTGCAGCCCCTGGACATGTCACCAACCCTGGGATTCTCCTGGAACGAGGCAAGTGGGTTGTAGCTCGGTGCTCTTTCCTCTTAGACACACTGGTCTTCTCAAGATGAAACTAAAGATGTAGGGGAGACAAATCCAACTAAGTTTGTTTGTCTTGCTGAATCAATAGCATAAAGTCTGGCACAAGGAAGAGCTTCCTGTAGGTCCTCTTGCCAAGTTGAAAATCCTCTTCCTGGATGCACCGTGTTTCCAGTGCCTTTCAGAGGGCATTCCTTCCTCCCAACCATTTGAACAATATTTACCCGGAGGAAGCAGCGTGTTTTCCACAGACTGCTCCCCATTCATGCCCGCTGAAATCCACTGAAGTCAGTGAAATTGTTTTGTCAACAAAGAAAATGGGCTCTTTGTTATTCACAAGACTGAGGGGAAATTGCCTATAAACAAGAGTGTGTATGACAAAGATCAGGATGTGACTGTTATAGAAGAGTCCACTTAACAGATTTGCCCAATTTTTTACTCCCTAAGTTTCTTTCTCAGCACTATCTGCCATATTATTAGTCATGTTGCCTTACATGCTTTCATTTGCTCCTTATTAGTTAATATTTATCTTTTATTCTGAAGGATGGGAAGAGGTTTTTTTTCCATACATGTGGCAATCCTTACAATTGTTCTGTTCAAAGGTCAGGATTTGGGGTCATTGAAGGCACATACAAGGCCTGCAGGGATTCTGCAAATGTGTGTGAGGGAACATCATATTCTGTGGGTTGTTTGGTCCCAGCTCCAGCAGGGTCATCCCAGACCACAGGGTTGTGTCCAGACAGCTCTGGAATATCCCCAGGGAGGAGACTCCACACCCTCTCTGGTCTCTGTTCAGTGGTCAGTCACTGCACAGCAAAGAAACTCTTCCTCATGTTCAGGTGGAACTTCTTGTGCATCAGTTCCTGCCTCTTGTGCCATGGCTGGGCACCCCAAGGAGAGCCTGGTCCATGCTCTGCCCCTCCCTGCAGGCACTGATGGGCGTGGATGAGGTTCCTCTCTCTTCTTGAGGCTGAACAGCCCCAGCTCCCTCAGCCTTTGCTGCTCCCAGAGATGCTCCAGCCCCTTCCTCCTCTCACAGCCCCCTCTGGACTCTCTCCAGGAGCTCCATGTCCCTGCTGTCCTGGGCAGCCCAGACCTGGCTCCAGCACTCAGGTTTGCCTCTCAGGGCTGAGCAGAGGGGCAGGGTCCCCTCCCTGACCCACTGGCAGTGCAGCTGCACAGCTGGTTCAAGAGGCTCCCTTACCTTCCCAGAGCCACCTTCTGCCCCTGGCTCTGCACTGTCACCTGCCACTTGCCTTGGATTGTTGGCTTCCAAATCCCAGCTCTTCCCAGGTAACCCAGGTTTATTTATTTCTTCAGCCAACCCCCCCTTTCTAAGCAGCTCTGCCATCCCAGTTGTGCTTCCCACCACAGAGGCATGAGCAAATGAAAGTAGGTCACTCAGCTGTCACAGGCATGAGAAAATAATTCTGCCAGCATAGAAAATGAGTGTGTTTGGAGTTGGGGTTTTGTACTTTTGTTGTGTTTTTGTACACAAAGCAAAAATTAAAAATAAAAAAGCAAAACCCCAACAAACTGGCAAGCAATGTGACCAACAGACTGCTTGAGCTTCATTTAATATTTTAATGAGCTTTCTGAACCCTGAGTGAGAGGGGAAGCAAAGACATGTTTCCCTGGATCTCTAGAGAAAGCACAGGGTACTTCCAATGGAAAGTACCAGTGTAGGACTTGTTCTCTGGAGTCCTCTTAGGGAGACTCTCCTGCACTGACATCATGGAAGTTGTCTGGGGGTGCAATGATCTGAGGGCAGAGGGGCTGATCTTGGTAAGCAAATGTTTTGGAATTCTGCTTTTGGGAAGTTAATTGGAGCTGGCTGAGTATTAACATCTCTTTGAAAAGCAAGTATTAGCAGAAAGAATGAATTTGCTTGTCTTCATGCCATTGCCTTATCTCTTAATGGTGGTTATTTCAGATGCTGGAGCTGAAGGCAAGTGATTTGTCAAACAGAGTTTACCAAACAGGAAATGGTTTATAAATGTGCTATGAAGGCAGGCCAGGGAATGTGCACTCTGTGAGTATGGGGATTGTAGTGGCTCTCAGTTCTGCTACAGATCCACATCGCAGACACTGAGAAGATTCAAGGTCCTTAAATTTGGTCCAGCTCTTTATAGAGCGTGTGGCAAGGTGTCAGTCCAGGTTCCAGACTGACACAAAGGGAGGAGAGCAAGATAACCTTTTTAAATATGCCTGTTTATTAAGCTCTGCTGTGTCCCTGACCCCGAGGTTGGAGTCTCTGCAGAGCCATGGGAAACATGGGCTTGACACTCTCCAGGCACAGCACTGAGCCCTTGGACAGCTTGGAGTGCTCTGACCATTGACCAGAGACCTCTGTGCCTCCAAAACATCCCCCAGGATTCCCTGCCTTGGCCTGGCTGTAGCTGGATTTCCCAAGGTGGACACAAGCCTGAGTCCTCAGGAGTGGAACTTGAGCTCTGTCCTTCTAATCCCTTGTGTGCTGTTGATGTTCTGGGGTTTGGGAGGCTGCACGTGAAATCTGTGACTCCAACCACCCTCCCGGCTTCAAATGCACTTCCCTACCCTCCCTGCCACAGCAGAACCTTTCTCTTCTTTCCACTGGGCCTGAGGGAATGCGTTTTTCAAAGGAAAGCTTCGTTTTAAAAGCTACAAAAGACAATTGAGATGCACTTCCTTGTTTTTGTCAAATGTTAAAGCCAGGAGCTTTAAGGTTATCCAAGAGCTTTAGCTCCACTGCAGCTACTGTAGCCATTAATTGGGAAGGCAAAGTGCTCTGCCAGCACAGGTATTTTTGGAGTTATTTTTATCTAAGTGTATTAACATTTGCAAGGCTAAACTTACACAAGTCAGCAGAAGTCAGATCTTAGTTCCTAAGTAACCTGAATCTGGTCTCTTTGTGTACATTATGGTAGAGTTTCCAAAAATGTGATTACTTTTTTCCCCATATGACTCAGTACTTCTCACGGTGGGAATGAGCAACTGCTCTTCTTATCAATTAGATCCCATAACCATGGAATCACAGACCATCCTGAGTTGGAGGGACCCCCAAGGACCATTCTGTCCAACCCCTGGCCCTGCACAGACACCCCAACAATCCCACCCTGTGCCCCAGAGCATCATCCAAACCCTCCTGGAG
>JAWWEW010000038.1:8321712-8339445 GCA_035583185.1 Anabacerthia variegaticeps | reverse complement strand
GTCCAACCTGGCCTTGGACACTTCCAGGGATGGGACATCCACAGCTTCTCTGGGCACCCTGTGCCAGGGCCTGCCCACCCTCCCAGGGAAGGATTTCTCCCTATGATCCCATCCAGCCCCATCCTCTCTCAGTTTGAAGCCATTCCCCCTTGTCCATCACTACATGCCCTTGGAAATAGTCCCTCTTCCTGTTTCTTCCCTTCAAGGTCCCAGTGGTGCCATTTCTGTCCTGCTCTTTTCATCCTCCTCTACCTGAGATATGAAAAGAGATCTTCCCACTGCAATTCACATATTTGGGATGGAAGATGGAATGGACCCTTTGGAACCTTTAGCAGCACACACAGTTTGAAACAAGGACCAAACAGATTATCCTACATAGCCAGGAAGTCACAGAAGTTGAAAAGGGACAGAAATCTCACATTAAACTGAACCAACATCCCCGATTTCCAGTGACATTCTGGAACTTGATTTCTGTACACTCAAATAAATGTTTGGTCTCAGTGATAGAGGGAGGTCAAAGCCTCAGCTCCTGACACTCTGCAGGATCAGCAGATGGAGCTCTCTTTGTGGTCCAGAGTGTGCTTATGATTTACTTGGATGCTCCTGGAAAGATACACACCTGGTTTTCCTGGATTCCTCCCAGAGACCAGGGACACGTGTGAAAATACATCTTCCATCTGCTGACTTCTGGTTGAAGCTTGTTTCTGTGCTTTAAGGTCTCTCTCAAACTCACAGAACCAGAGGAAGATTTGCTTCTTAACAAAATTGTCACTAAGTGGTTCTGAGGAGGGGAAGTTAAAGAAATCCCAAAGAAATCACTCAGTTATTCCCAGCAAGGAATGATGGATGCAGTCCCTTAATCACACTGCTGCTCTTTGCTCTGTGGAAATCCAGATTTACTTAAACTTCCAAAGTGAATTAATTCATCTGCTGCTCTGAATGACTTGTTTTGCTGTAGGAAATGTGACAACAGTATCCAGAAATGTTCTCATCTGAGCTGGTCACAGGGATGAGCTGCTGGAAGGGATCAAACATTTACAGCTCTCAAGGGAGACAGAGCTGTAGTCATGGCAGTAAAGGCTGCAGGTATTGCCCAGAGAGGGCAGATGTTTAGGGGGTATTAACGATTTAAACAAGAAATTGGTAGACAAAGGACATGAAGGGCCAAGCCTTTGCCTGGTGTAAAAAGTGTTGCTTGGCTGGATTTCCCTGGTGGTGGTTCCTGAGGCTCAGGGTGAACAGACAGCAGCAGGTACAGGGATTTGGTCTGGATGATCCAGCTCTCTGTTTATACAAATCTTTTGCAAAGGTTTCCAAACTTTTTTAAAGAGACAAAATGATGCTGGAAAACTCAAGAATGTATTATTATTAGCATTAACATTTTTAATTCTTGGACTTCCATGTGTCCAAACAGGCTGGTTGATCCCCAAATGTAACTTTAAGGATTCCAACTGAAGCAGTGGGAAGAGCCTGGAATGACAGAGATACCCACGAGGGGATTAAAAAGGCACCATCAATCAACTGAGGCAGTTAATGCAAATTAAACATGGAAAAAGCAACAGATTAATTTAAAAGTTGCTGGCCCTGATTTTGAGAATATTTTGTACTTCCCCAGTAAACACTCCAACAGCCTTGGCTCTGAAGTGTTCCTAGATGCTGGCCAAGCTGCCACAGGCTCTGTAGTTTCCATGCTGCATGTCCTTTGCAGCTAATCCAGCATGTGCTGCTGCCTTCCCTGACAGCTCCAGCACCTTTGCACTGCGAGGCTCTGCTTTCCATGTGTGCACATTTTTAACTTGCAGCAAAAGCATCAATGTTTGAGATAATGCAGGAGGAGACACTCTTAATAAGATCCTCAGTTGAGGTCTGTCCCTGGCAAGGCAATGTGAAAACAGATGCTAAGATTCCTCTGTTCCTTTCTAAAATCCTGATTCATGTCATTTTAACCAGGAAATATTTTTTTCTCCAATGGAAAAAAAAAAAAAAGAATTAAAAGACAACTTGTTTAGCTAATTGACGATGAAAATAGAGATAGAACCCAGTGATTTAACTTGGTGTAATCTTTCAAATATGAACCAAATGTATAAAATAGGGGCTTATCTTTTCAGTAATCTAAACCTTACAGCTTCCACTCTTCTGTGTGGTAATCTGGTCCAAGTTTAAAGGTACCCAAGCCTAGTTTAGCTTATTACAGATCCTTTTCTAAAACCCATCTAACCTGCAAACACCATGTGCAGCCAAGTCAAGATCTGATAACCAAACCGTGCCAACTGCTTAATATCAGCCTTATTAAACTAACCTGCCTGTGTCACTCGCCTGTCACCCTGTGCCTGGGGTAAATAACATTATATAACCTGCATGTTGTCATCTGGTGTTGCTGGAGTTCAGGCAAGGAACTCTTGGAAGTCACATGGTGTTTGCACATGCTTCGAGTGTCCCGGGGATCTGAAAAACTCATCTCGCTCTTCTCTCTTTGGAAGGTTTTAAAACTCATTTGGCCTTTGTGTTTGGAAGGTTTTGGAGTCCCTGTGAACTCAGCACAGGCTGAGAGATCTCTCCCCTGAGTCTTTCTGGCACTTCTTGCTCAACCTGCCCATCTAAAGGTGTTCACCTGAGGTCAAGAGACATGCTGAGCAGGGGTCTGAAACCTGTAGGAGGACCCTCAAATGATGATGTGGCCTTCTGACCAGGAGTGACTTTCCAAATCTCTGTATTTCATTCTGTGTTTGCTCTTTTCTAGCAAAATATCTCTGAAAAGTCAGGGCTTCTGTGAGGAGATTTCATGGAACAGGAGCTGAAGGTCTCTGGGGAGGGCATGTCAAAATGCAGATTCTCCTCTGCTCACAGACAATGTATCATATAACCATTTAGGTTGGAAAGGACCTTTAACATCGAGTCCAACTGTTAAGACTCAGCCTAACTTACCAGTCTCCTTCCTCTCTCACAGTCTGGCAGGCCACAGGACTGGCAAGGACCCACTGAGTCTGTATAAACTCGAGTCTTTGAGTCTGCACAAACCACAAATTATCTCCCAAAGCCATAAAACACATAGTTAAAGTCCAATAGTCATAAGGAGACCTTGGTTATGACTATTGAAGAACTGGAGTGGGAGGTTCATATTGCATAAACCAGCTGGTCACAAACAGATCTCATCCCTTTGGAATTAAACAACTTACACTGAGCTCATGTAGAAGTTGAGGCAGCACCAAAGTTCAGGTCTGGAGCTGAAATGCTGCTCAGCCTTCAACATGCTTTGAAATCCCTGTAGCACTTGGTGCTTTGGGGCTGGATTTAGGCAGCTCTTGGAGGAAAATGGAGCAGACAGCAGATTCTGGCCCCTGTAAGTCACCAGGCAGAGTTCCTGGTGCTGTGACAGCCCATCCTTCAGCTGCCACGTAAGTCTCTCCCTCAGCACAGTGGTTGCAGTTCACTCTACTGGCTCTGTAGAGAATACATTCAGACCTCACCACAATCATTTGTTTTCCTTCATTCAGTTTTGTTTTCACCAGTTTTATTGGTGCCAAGCAGGCCCAGCCCTCTGAACGCTTCATTTCCAACCCTTTGGGTTGTGAGTGCTGGGTGTCCCCTCCAGAGGTGACCACCAAGCCCCACGCACGGCCAGCCTTGCCAAAATCCTCTGAGAAACTGCTCTCCCCTTCCCTCACTCCCCACTCTGCCTTTTGTGGGGCTCTATTTAGAGATGTGGAGGGAAGAGCAGATGGAATAAATCGTCTGGTGGTAGCCAAGTGACCGAACCACTTCTGGGAAATGCTGCATCTCTCTCTCCGTCGGGTTTGTGTGTGAGATGCCCAGAAGTCACTCTCGTGTCAGGGGTGTCAGGAACGAGTTGCTTTGCAAAGTGCTGTAAATCTCCAGGTCTGTGGTGCTTCCGGGAGGGCTCCCCAGCAGAGATGCCTCTGGAGCCCCTTCACAGGGAGTTTCCAGCCAGCTCTCCTCAAAACCAGCATCTGTGTTGTCAGAGCCCCCAGGACTGAGGCCAAGCCCCCCATCTATACATCACCTCTGCGGATGTGGCAAAAGAGCAGGGGGGAAGGGGGGGGCCCATTAAATCTTACAAGTACCATTTTGTTTCCCCTTCCTCCTTCTCTTCCACCCGCCTGCCCTCCCCTCCTTCCAACCCCCTGCTTTTTTTCAGTAGCTGATGGGGGTGGTAAAATTCCAGGGGGCCAAGACAAACTGTTAAACATTGTGATTTCTAATGGTTCCTCTTGGAAATTGCTGACAGATGCTGGTCCTGAGATCAGAGCAGCAGAGGCTGCCAGCAGGAGGCTTGGGGCCAGCCATTGATTGCCTGCTGTAGCAGTGAAATCTAAAGCTGGGCTAACTCTCCAGGCAGATGCTGTGTGCTGCTTCTCTCAAAGTTTCTCCTTGTCTTCCCTCTTTTTCCTTATTCCCTTCTCTCCTCCAGCAGACTTTACCCTTCATTTTCCATTTCATAATTTTAGCTCATAACTTTTCCCTGTGTGTCCTCCCCTGGCCCCTTCCTTCCTTCCCTGTTCCTTTTTGCTGTCTAGCTGCTGGACTCGATGGATGCTTGCCCAGCTACAAGTTAGAAAAAGAGAAATGCAGGAATTTGACTGATGCAGCAAGTTTCTCTTCTTTTTTGGAACTTCCAATCCACAGGACAGCTTATTTGTGTCTCAAAATATTAGCTGGCTAAAGCCAAGGAGGGAGATGAGATGGGATGGCGGCTCGAGGTCACTCAGGGTCTTGCAGAAGGAGACGGAGGTGAAGCTGCCAGCTCAGCTCGGAGGAGGAACGTGCTCTGATTCCAGCCAGACGTGGAGCTGTCTTTGTGCACTCTGTGTCTCAACTACTGTTGCATCCACAATGTGCCCCAGCACCTGACAGAGCAGTCTGGGCTCTTTCCTCACTCCAGACCGGCTCCTTGTCACAGAATATCCCTGAGTGGGAGCTTTGCAAAGGAAGGGATTAGCCACGGTCTCACTTCTGCTGGTAGAGCTTGGAAAGGCACTGACACAGCCCCAGCCCCAGTTTAAGACACCATAACAGACCCTGGGCTGTGGAGGAGGAGAGGTGTTTGTCCCTAGCAAGGGTCCTGACATCGGGATGGAATTGGAAGCTGCTGTTCTCCAAGGCACACATTTCTGGCTTTGTGCAGGGGGAAGTTCCCAGTTTACCTTTGCTGTGGCTGCTGTGGAAGGGGAGGCACTGGAGGTGCAGGGATGAGTGCCTGGGAACTGGGTCTGAGGTCCTTCATTTCAACTAAATGCATGTGCCCAGCTGGACCCCAAACCTGCTTGCTCTGGTTCCTTCTTTTGAGTTGTGCTGTGGGGGGTTTGTGTTGGGCATGGGGACAACATCCTCTCGGAGAGGTTGCAGAGGTTGTTTCCTGGGGCTCCCAGGCTTGGCTGCCTTGGGCTGGTACTGCCAATAGTGCCATAGCTGAATGGAGACTGGGCTAGGAACCTTCACAAAGGTTTTGCAGCCACCTCTGGGATGTTCAGGTGCCAGCTGGAGAGGTCAGGGTGTAAACACAGGTAGGCAGAGCCCTTTCCCTGGAAATAGCATTGCTACTGAGATACCCACCTGGGGCTTATCCCTGTTCCAAGAGCCTGATCAGAAAAAGAGGGATAACTACTCCTTATCTTTGATCTTCAACAACACTAATAGACCTCCAGACAACATCCCACAGGATGACCCCAAACCTCCCTCTCACCAGTGTAGCAGTTAATGCATGGAAAGCCAATTTATCCCTTTTCCTGCCTCAAGGGACTCCATTGTCTCTTCCAAAGAAGTGTTGGAAACGCAGACCTGCCAGAGATGTGAATCCTCCACTTCTTGGCATGGTCATGTTGGAGCATTCTGCTGCCAGCAGCACTGAGGGAGTGCCTCTCAGTGACCAGAGATCAGTGGGTGTGATCCTAAAGGAATTGTTTCTCCTGGCTGCTGATGAGCCACAATTAGCACCTTCCTCTCTAAACTGGGACTCGCTTCCTTATTAATAAAGCGATTGTGGAGGATTTCCTCCCGGAAAGTTGGGAGAGAGCCATGTGAGCCAGGCAGTGCTGATGGATCAGCCTGGGAGCCGTGCAGATATTGCATTGCTCATGTCACCACCTCATTACTGTTGTTGGGGTTTATGGCACCATAAACATTTGGCTGCAGACAGTGAGACAAGGCAGCTCTCAGCACCTCCCACGAGCCTCTCCATGGGATGCAGGAGTGAGTTCAGTGCCTGTGCAAAGCACATCACCAAAGCAGCAGCCTCAGAGAAGTTCTGAGCACAGACTGGGCTTTGCATCCTCTCTCCAGGCTCGAGGATTTTAATCAAGTTTCAGCAGAAAACCTCACCACCAAAATGGGGATGGACAGCACCGATATCCTCCTGCCTCGGGGTTCTGAAGCCTGAGAGACACGTGGAAATGCAGAATTCTCTCGTCTTCCTCTTGCCAATATTGGTTGTGGCTGCCCCATCCCTGAAAGTGTCCAAGGCCAGGCTGGATGGGGCCCTGGGCAACCTGATCTGAGTGGCCTCCCTGCCCGTGGCAGGGGGTTGGAACGAGAGGAACTTTAAAGCTCCTTCCAACTAAAACCATTCTGTGATTCACAGTTGCATCTACTCCATTCCACTGTGGGAGGCAGGTTCTCCTGCATTCTTAACAGGGAAAGTCTGAAAGGTGAAGGAGCTACATGTGGGCATCCCCATAGGCAGTCAAACAGAGAAATTCAAGAAACTCATGGACCTTTGTGTTCACTGTGGTCCTTCCAGCACTGGGCAGGAGGGCAGAGCCTGTTTGAAGCTACAGCTGTTTCTGAACTGTGAGACATCTCCAGTCCTCCCCCAGCTTCATGGAGACCATGGTCATCCTGTGCCACAATGCAAAAAAGCAGGAGCCACAGTCTGTGCTCTAGGAGAGGGTTTGTTCTTGGGTGCTCTGCTTGCTGGAGCAGGTGTGGGTATGGTGCTGTTCTCTCTCTTCTGTAGGACACATAACTGTCCAGGATCACAGTGCAGACTGTGGCAGTCACAGACATTTCATTCAAAACCAGAAGGAACTCTGTTGCTTCAACTCACAGGCACCAACCACAGATGGATAGTTAATACCTAATGACAGAAACATGATCTGAGGCTTCCAACTCTTAAAATCCAAAGTGCTACTCAGAGACTGACAGCACTTGCCTTGCTTGTAAGATATGATGAAAAAATATCAGTTGAGTAATTTAATTCAATAAGAAACAGCAGTGGAATAGCACATATACACAAAGAAACTTGTTGCACTGTGATATTTTTGGCAAAATCTGGGGCTTATGTGATTGTGTTTTTCCTTACTGAGGTCACTGCCTGATCACAGGGAATAAATAATGTCCGAGGGAGTGAACTGTATGGGTATATATTTCTATAAATGTCCCTGTCACACTTGTTATTTATTATTTGTAGTGTCATAGCACCTCAATCCCATCAGAAACTGCAGCTCTGTTGTTTCAGGCACTGCACCCACCCCAAATGTGCAACACAGCCTTTGTCTTGACACCTTAAATAAACCTGAAGAACCAGGGTGTGCTTGGACTGGGAGAATGAGGGTCATCCCTTCACCTCTGTCTGCTGGGAAGGCTTCTTAGGAGGGCACCAAAGTGCAGAGATGTTCGTGTCTGACCGTGGGGTGTGGGGTCTGATGTGCACACTGGCCAGAAAGGGCTTTATTTCCTACAGCACCAATAGATGGCACAAGTTTCACATCCTCTTTAAGGCCAAATCCTCCTTGTACAGAACATGAAGAGAAAATGTAACCCTGAAAAGCAAGTCCTCTCATGTCACACTGATATGAAGTCAGTGGGGTTTTGACTTTCCTCCTGCTCTGGTTCTTTGCCAGGCACTGTGCAGACTTCACAAAGTCCACCTAAGTTGCTCCTGCAGGAGGAGGAGGAGGAGAAGAAGAAGGAAGATAATGGTGTTTTTTAAGTGTTTTGTTTTGTGCCTGGAGATCCTCCCATGCTGGTCCAAGCTGCAAAGGGAGAGAGCTGGGGAACAAAGAGAGGCCCAGAACACATAAATAACCATGGCAGGCCCTCTGCAGAGCCAAATTATTTTGCACATGGGAAGAGCTAAGTGGGGTGGGAAAAAGCCATAGGTTAAACCCCAGGAGACTGTCTGTGCTAAAAGATGGCTCGTTATTAACAACACTTGTCAAAAATCAGTCCTTTCCCCCTCACACAGGATTGAAAACACATTGGCTACTGAAGCAGGCAGAGCCAAAATGCTTTCAGTGCCTATTACAGAAAATGGATGAGACCCCCATGTGTGAGATTTCTGTAAAAGAAGGTGGGAAAGGCTTGGCTTTTTCTCCCCCAGCAAGCAGGTAGAGGGCACCAAGTAGGAACTCCTCACTGGCATCCACTGTCAGGTATAAATTGGAGTCATTGATGGTTCCAGAGCTCACATTCCTGTTATTCACCAAACCAGGACCTGCACAGGGATCCCTGATCGTTTGGGTGAGAAATGCCAAGAGGGAGATCACCATGTGATTCAGGTTGTCTTCCTTGTCTTCCCCAATTTTCTGCAACCAGAGGGAAGGACATGAAAGCCCGAGGCAGCGAGGCAGAGCCAGGAGCACGTGCTGGTTGTGTCTAGACAGCCTGCCCTCCCCTCTCCCCTGGGTTTTCCTGCTGCTGTCCCACTGCCTTTATGGCCAGTTCCAGATGGAAGGGGAAGTGTTGGAATGCAGACACGAGGAAATGGTGTTAATGGCACTTATAGCCCACTTATGTCACTGGTTGGCTGCGTGTGTTTGGTGCCCTGCAATAAACTGCATTTCTTGTCCTCCCCAGGGGCCTGGTGGGCACAGCCCAGAACATTCCCAGATTCAGGCTTGGGTTTCTTTGCATGGACAATGAATGCAGGATGGGCTGAGCAGGGTCAGGACTCGGAGCTGGAGCTTTGCCAGCCCTTACACTTAGAGGCAGGAGCATCCCTGGGTCCTACAGCATTCCCTGGCTGCTCAGTCCTGGCCTCATAAACCTGGTCACATCAAACACCTTCTTAGTTCTCACCTGCCTGGTGGTGAGAGAATGAAAAGCCAAGTGCAGGGGCACAGGAGGGATTCCTCAGCCTTCTGGATTGCACAGCACCCTGTAAGAAGCCTGCAGAGATGCACTCTGTGTGGTCCAGCTTGGCTTGGGCCTAACTTCCTTTTTTTAACATTGGAAATAATAAAATTAACAATGAAAAACTGACATTTAAAAGGTCAACAAAATAAACCCAGTAAGATCGTTTTAAATAAAAAATTCTATTTTCTTCTTTTTAGCAGGCTGTTTTAATGGCTGTCTCATGTAAACAGTGGCTTAATCTGCACTTAATTTATCACTTAATTTTGATTAGCAACCTAAGGTCACACAAGCACCCTCAGATTGCTTCTTTTCTGTTCCAGAGCTGGCAGATGAAAGAAGCTGTTTCTCTGATTGTGGTGCCTGTGCAAGTGTAGCTTTAACTGGAGATCTCCAAGTGCTCAGAGTGTTTCAGGGCTGAGCTGTGATTGATTTCCATGGGAATGAGGCACCCGAATTCCTTGCAAGGGAGCAAATGGCAGGGGGATGAGTGACCTCTCCCTGCTGTAATGGGAGAGTGGGCTGAGGTCCCCTTTCACTGAGGGACACAAATCAGCCAACACAGCAACTTCTTGAGATGTCTGAGCCCTTACATTGATTATTTCTCGGTTTCCTACTGACAAAATGAAGATTTCACTGCTGCTTCCTCAGAAATGAGATGAATACATCTGTGTGCATAAGTTTGAGCTACTTTAGGAGTGTAGGGGAATATGGAAAGTGCCAGTAATGCAACACTAAAGGGGATGTGTGACTTAATTTGTGTGACTTGCTGGTAACAAGGTGCTAAAAAACTGGGCCCACACTTTCACCTGGAGAGGAAAATGCTCCCTGTTCATTATTAGTGTTTTCCTAAAGATTATCAGAGCTCCCTGGCACCTTTTGGAGATCTATGAATAATTTCCGTATATGATGAGAAGACCAGTGATTTTTTTATGTTTGCTCTTTTCCTTCTACATCTTGTTCGTGCTGGGTTGGTAAAGGTTTTATAAAAGGGAGTGATGCCCTCAGGAGTCAGCCATGAGTCCAGCAAAGGCTCAGGTTTGGCCAGTTCAGCTGTTCCCAAATTCCTGGTTTCCAAGAGCCCTTTGGGGAAGAATCAGCCATGGGGAACTCCAGACCTTCCAGAAAGGGCTCTGGGAGTTCCTCCCTAGTGCAGCCAGGGCAGGTAAACCCCAGAATTCCCGAAATGCAGAGCTTAAAGGAGCAGAAGGTGAGTGTGGGGTGAAAGCAGGCAGTGAGGGAGGTTTGCCTGGGATTTGTGGGACGGCACAGCTTGGGCTGGGCAGGAGAGCATCGGGTGGTGAGATGCTGCATGGCACGGGCACCATGGTGGGTCAGGTGGGTCAATGGGTATCTCCAGGCTTAGAGGCACTTTGTGTCCTTCCTGCAGCACAGGCAGGGCTCCAGTCTGTCTGAAACAGGCCCTGCTTGCTGAATCACTGAAGAAAATGCCTTAAAATCTTGTGTTTCTCTGTGCTGGCTTGGGCAGGGCTTGGAGCAGCCTGGTGTGGTGTGAGATGTTCCTGTGCATTGCAGGGGGGTGGGGACTACTTGATCTTTAAGGTCCATTCCAGCCCAAACCACGCTGTGATTTGACAATTCAGTGTCTCGAAATGATCATAACTGTCTAACCCTTCTCTCCAGGCACAATTCAGGACTCTCCCTTTTATTCCTCCCCATAAAAAGCATTCCTCTGGTCCCACAGTATGTGAGACAGGGCTGTGGAGCAGGACAAGTGGTGGCCGTGGGGACCACGCCGGCTAGTGACAGCTCCATGAAACGCACTCCTTCCCTGATAGCTGCATCCCTTCCCCTTCCCTCTTTCTCTTCTCCCAGTTCCCCTGGCTGACGTTTGGGTGTAATTAGAGAAGAGACAATTAACGAGGCAATCACAGGAATTAAAACTGTCTCCAAAGCAGATGGATCCTGTTAGCTCCCCCATTCTGAGCCTGCCACAGGTTTCCAGAGTTTGGGACAAAGTTTGGAGCAGTTGGATTTGCAGCCTTGTGTTGATGTGGCAATTACACCCAGCAAAGATATATCCAAGGTAGCCCAGGAAAGGGAGAAAAGGTTTTATTTCATTTTAGCAGTAGGAATAAATCAACCAGCTTAGACAGATATAAAATTACCCCTCAATAGAGAGCACAACAAAACAAAAAACAAAAGCCCAAACTCAGCTTTTTGTGCCTCCACAGCTTTTTGCATCCTCTGTAAGAAAACCCCTTCCCCCATAACCTGTACTGGGATGATTCCTGTGAGATTCCTTAGTTTTTCAGCTGCCAACAAGTTCTCTGAGTCTCAGAGGGGGCTCAGAGTTTTGGGGCAGATTGTTACCTTGACCATGGTGCTGTGATGCCCACACATCCTTAAATGGCACTGTTATCTCAGTTTATATCAGTTTTACAACAGTTATATCCCCCTGACAGTGGCTGAATTTAAAAAAAACAAAACAACAAACAAACCATTAATAAAATACAAAATGTTATCCAAGTGGGGGAATTCCTTAATTCCACTCTGTGGTTCTTAATTGGGGAAAACTCTCCTTAAGCAAATACCCTAAAGTAAGTGGAAGGTGTTCCTGCCCATGGCAGATCTTTAAAGTCCCTTCCAACCCAAACCACTCCAAGATTCTCCGAAGGATCTATTCTGCAATACAAGGGCTTTGGCCAGGGCTGGTGGATGCCCCCTCTGCTTCTGTGTGTGCTCCCAACACCCTGTTTCTTCCTTGTTTGTTTGGATGTCTCAAGGCAAGCCCTGGGATTTGCTCAGTGTTACACAGCAGCTCTTCCCCTGCAAAGCACAACCACTTTTAGCCTCAACTAGAAGCCAAGTCCAAAAGCTGAATCAGAAGGAGAAAAATACTGTTCAGACAACAACCCCAGGGAATACTGGGCATGCCAGGGATTAGGATGTGTTTCAGGGAGCTCCAGAAGGGTTTAAGGAGCACAGATGACATAACAGCTCCAGACAGCAGAATTCCATATAACCTGTCTGGCAAAAACCAGCTGTCAGAAATCCTCAGCACACGGTTTAAAACATTTCACACAAATCTCTCCCTTTTCTGCCAAGACAAACTTTTCCCCTTTGAAAGAGCCTTTTCCCCATCATTCAGATAGATTTGCACGTCACCCAGGACACCGTGCCCTTGAGTTCTGTTGTCTCAGAGGGACAGGCAGAGCAGATGAGGCAGCCAGGGATGTGTCAGGGTGTCTCCTGTGGCTGTGGAAGGACAGCAGGACTACCAGGATGATTCAGTTCCTCTGGATGGCACTGCTCAGGAGCTTGAAAACCAAAGCTAAGCTTTATGCTTATGAAACCTTTTCAGCTGATCTAATAAATCATATGATTTCACCCCACCAATGTCTTGGGCAACCACATCTCCTGTTACTCTGACATGTCATGTTGGCACTGCAGGAAGCGTGAAAACCTCCAAGGGAAGGTACAGAAGTTACATGCAGGCTGAGAAAATACTTAAGAATTAGAACATATACAGTTATATACATTTAATTGGTAAAAAAATAGATAAAGTGAAGTAAATATGTTATGTAAGTACTTTTCTAGGGGGAAAAAATTAAACACTGGGCTCTGCTGAGCCCCTTAGTTATCCAGTCAAATAAGAAACAGCAGATAGATCTGAAGCTGAATAAATTCCTGTGAGAAATTCTGTGTTGCTGGATGCTTTCCTACAAAGCCCTTCTGGAAGAGGCATTTTAGGCAAACACAAATGATTAGATTCGGAATAATTAGGTGAAATGCAATGCCTGAGCCACATGGAGTGTTGGATCTGGTGATGCCCCTGATCACAAGGTCCCTGAGGACACTGGGGCTGCCCACGCCACAGGAGCTGTCCCATGATGAGCAACCAGAGTGGGAGTGGAGGCAGAGCTTCAGTGACTTGTCTGAGGTCATGTGGTGGAGCAGGAAAGCAAAGCCCCTGTCTGCTGACTGCCCTCACTCCCCTGGGGGCTGTCCTGCTCTGCCTTTCCAAACCCTGGCTTCTCCTCCACACATCCTGCCACGACACTAAACTAAGCAAGGGCAGTGAAGGAGCTTAGCCAGAAGGTCTGAGGTAGTTTCCTGTTCCCAGGATGGGCTCTCATCCCATCCTTACAATGGAAAAGCATGGAAAATCCTCAGTATTACTGTCCTTGAGCAGAACATGAGATCATGTGTGTGTTGGGAGGGTGGGGAAGACCCCTGGTGGGCAGGTGTGCTCAGACAGCACTCCCTGAGCCCCTGAGGGCTGGGACTCCTCCTGGGGTTGCCACAATCCGTGTCAGACCAACACATGCTGCTTTCAGAGGCACCAGTGTGTCTTTACTGCCTTGGAACCAATGGGGAAACAGGGGCACAGGGTGGCAGTGGCCTCTTCTGAGGGGTCACAGCAAGTCCCCAGCAGATCTGCAAACAGCAACTCTGCTCCTGGCAAAAGGGCCTTTGGGGAATGTCTTCCAAATTCTGCTCCTGACAGGAAAGCTGGGACTCCCCCACCAGGAGAAAGGAATGAAGCTGAGAACAGAATAGTCAGACTTTTACAAGACATCATGAGTGAGGATTTGGGATTAGTTTGCAACTGGTTTGTGGATGACTTAAGGCATTTCTGTTTTCTTTGCAGCTATTCCCCATATCTTACAAATGAAAGCTGCCAGATACCTCTGACAAATGAAATGCCAGTGCCAAATAATATGCATTAAATAATCACCTCAGGATAAATCCTTCTTTGTTCCATTTGGCTGAACAGCACTTTCTCTTCCTTGTTTTAAAGTTAATTGATGCTTAACATTTTGTGTGTTTCAATTTTCCAGAGCACCAGTGTCTTTGAAGCCACTCCCCATAGAAGAGAATCATAGAGTGGTTTGGGTTGGAAGGGACCTCAAAGCCCATCCAGTGCCACCCCCTGCCATGGCAGGGACACCTTCCACCAGCCCAGGGTGCTCCAAGCCCCGTCCAACCTGGCCTTGGACACTTCCAGGGATGAAGCAGTCACAGCTTCTCTGGGCACCCTGTGCCAGGGCCTGCCCACCCTCCCAGGGAGGAATTCCTTCCTAATTTCAAATCTAAGTTTCCCCTCTTTTAGTTTGAAGCCATTTCCCCTTGTCCTGTCACTGCAGTTCCTGACGATGAGTCCCTCTCTGGCTTCCTTGTAGCCCTTCAGGCACTGGAAGGGGCTGTGAGGTCTCCACACAACCTACCCTTCTCCAGGCTGAACAGCCCCAACATTCTCAACCTGTTTCCATGGGGGCGATGCTCCAGTCCTCTTATCAACCCTCCTCTGGACTTGCTCCAACAGTTCCACATCCTTCTTCTGTTGGGGGCATCAGAACCGTGCCCAGCATTCCAGGTGGGGTAATTCCATGCCCTGTGCTCCTGCTCCTCCTCTGGGGCTTTGTACAAGTGCTGTTGCTGCCTGGGATGGGCAGGGCTTGGCTCTGCCAGCAGGAGCTGGGCTCCCCAGGGTCCTCTCCTGACCTCCCCAAATCAGATTCGTAACAGTGAGCAGCTTTGACTCCGTGTCCTGCACAATGATGCTCACCAAAGAGCTTCTCAAAAGATGCTTCAAAGCCTGACAGGCATCACTGGAGCTGTTGTTTTCTTTTAATTTCCTTTTGTAAACTGACTTCAAGCCAATATCAATATTTATCTGCAGCGAGGGAAGTGTTTTCCTGCCAGGAATTTGAGCGCACTGTTTTCTTCTGACTATAAATGGGGCAATTGCTAATAAGAATATTTCTCAAATGAATGAGTGGAACATTAATTTCCCCTTAGCCCCAGTCCCCAGTCCCCCCACAAATAGCCCTTTATATGTTTTTATCTGATGGTTAAGTTGCAGGTTCCATAACAAAATGTGATTTTATGGAGATATTCTGGGTATTACAATCCCTCTGACTTTAGTTGTTTTGTCCACGCTAACTGCTGCTGCTGGGTATGTTTGTTCTGTGTCCTTCACTTGGAGGGACAGAATAATTATTTTTTTTAATCATAGATCATACAAAAAGCCTGAAGGGTGCCTTAAGAAATAGTTTAGCCATCCCCATGCCCAGGGTGGATCAGCCATACCTGAGCTGTTCTCCACACACAGCAGCACAACCTGCAACCTTGGCAAGCCCTCAGCTTCCTTAAACTATGCAATAAATGCTTTATCCCCTTCCTTTTTGCAATCCCTTCCACATATTTGAGCACTGTTATCACGTCTTTCCTTTGCCTTCTCTTCTCCAGGCTTAAATGCACCGAGTCTCTTCAGTCTTTCATCACAGGTCACATTCTCCAGAGCTCGGATCATTCCTCTTGCTTTACTTTGGACTCCTTCCAGCTGATCTCTGGTTTTTTTTGGTGTGTGGTGCTTCAGAGTGAGGAGCCTGCCAGCTGGAGCCCCGTGGTGGGAGCAGGCTGGCAGGTGATGTCTCAGCTCACACTGAGCAATGAGGACACAGAAAATAGAAGCTGATGCTGACATGTCATCAGCTCCTGGCACTTGTGCTATCTGTTAATGGCCCTGCTAAGCTGGGTTGCATCCTGGTGTCCCAGCAGACCCCAGCAGACCCAAGAAGCCTCCTATCCCCTTCCACCTTTGGCCAGCTGGGCTGTGATTCACTCTCTAGAGTGGGAGGCGAGATGGGTTCCAAACCTGCTCCTTTGAAACCGTCCATCATTATTAACCCACTAAGCCAAATAAAAACGTTCTTTGATGATAGCTCATGGCCCTGGGGAGGAAAAGATTGGAAGAATAAAAATGGAGAGAATGAGACATTGCATTAATTGCCCCATAGCAACTTGGTGGGAGGCTGGATACTTTCCTAAACTCCCAGGCTGTTTTGTGCACAAATCCTCCCCTACATTTTTGTCTCCTTGGTATATAATTTCCATCCCTCTGCTAAACTCTTGGTGTTGCCACTTGCCAAGCTCAGACCTTGCAAATTCTCCCTTGCTGTTGAAATCAGGGTCATTTCTGTGAATCACTCAGGCTGAGAGGAGTTACCACGGGCCAAGATGCTCGTGATGGATAGGCTTTAATGGAAGCTGTGACTTCACATATTTATATGTATAGATCAGTCTCCAGCTGTGGAAGGATTCCCTCTCCTCTATCGCTTCAGCCTGGGATGTGATCTCACCACATTTTGCTTTCTCATGGAAGACCTCCAAGCAAAGCCTGGTTTACTGTGGGAAGCTCTGCTCTAGGCTAAGCTCTTGCCCTCCTCCATTCCAGCTTGAGAAGCAGCCCCTTCCTATAAAGTTTGCACTGTGTCCATATAAACCACCGTGCTCATGGCAGAGGATTGAATCCAAGTCCCTCAACTCCAGTATCCCAGATCCCTGTAACTTTGGCCTGTAAAGGAGCAATTAAACCCAGCAGTTACATTGCTCTTTCTAAAACACCAACTCGAGCTGCTAAATGAGCTCCTGCTTTGCTTTAAAGGTGGCTGCATTAGGAGAAAAGCTGGAGCAGCCAGAGCCTAAGGAGGCAAGGCCAGAGTTCCTAACACCCTTCCCTAAAGCTCACACATAAATCCCTCTTTGAATGACACCTCTAAAGGGTGGGGATGATCCAGGCAAGAAGTTCTGCCTTCTCTGCCCTTTGCTGGCCCTGAGCTCCTGGGGGATGTGAAGCCCTTCCTTCCACTTCTCCTTGTGCAGTTTACCAGGCATTTAAAAGAGGAAAAAGATGTTATTGTTCAGCATTTTGCTTCTTCAGGAACTCATCTTTAATAGGATGGACAGGGTAGGCACTATAGAATTATCTTTGGATATGGAATTTGCACAGTTTGAAGTTTAAAGACTTGCTCTTAAAACAATATAAATTAAGGCTGGACTATCCAATGACTTTATGGAAAGCCAAACACTAACGTTCAATATGTGTAAGATTTTATCAATGTGCATTTTATTATTAACTGTTAATGAAAAAAAACCCTCAATGCTCTTCTTTATTCAAGTAGATTGTGGGCAGGAGAGGAGATTCAAAAATAATCTCACAATAATTCAATATTGAATTCCTTATTACAAATTGCCAGCATGGGTTAATCAGTTAAATATAAACTGAAAGGAACTTAATTGTTTAATTTCTCTAAAGTTCTGAATTGCTAATGGTAGACATTGCAGAGTAGAAGGAAAAATCATTAACTATCTACATTTACAAATCAAAATGATGCTTTTCCAGTCCTAATAAAAGGTGAAAGAAATGCTGGGCTGTGTATTTTTTGCACTTTCCACTGTGAGCCCTTTCCCCTGCTTGGAAGGGGATGATGAGCACGGTGCCCAAAGCTTCCAACAATTCCAGGGGACTCTGATTTCCTCTCATGGGGCCAGGAACTGAAGGTGTGCAGGAGATGCTGGCATTCAGATCCAATCCCCAATTCCCTTCACACTCAAGAGGGCAGGAACCCTCAGTTTGGTTTGGACCTCTCTCACTCCAGGTGGAGCTGTTGGCTCTTGGGACACCTTTTCCACTCTGCAATGTCCTCCTTTTACTGCAGCATCTTTGCTCCATCTGCTTCGAGGACAATCCATTAGACAACCTTCTGAAAGCCCAAAACCCAACTGTGTCCTGGGCCCATCCCGGGGTGAGGGAGGGGATTCTGCCCCTCTGTCCCCTCAGGTGACACCCCACCTGCAGAGCTGCTCCAGCACAGCAAGGACATGGAGCTGCTGGAG
>JAWWEW010000038.1:8294200-8312006 GCA_035583185.1 Anabacerthia variegaticeps | reverse complement strand
CTGCCCACCCTCCCAGGGAAGGATTTCTTCCCAATATCCCATCTAACCCTGCCCTCTGGCAGTGGGAAGCCATTCCCTCTTTTCCTGTCACTCCAGGCCCTTTTGAAGAGTCTCCCAATCTTTCCCACGGGCTCCCTTCAGGCTCCTGTATTGTCCCACATTTGAGAAGCACCACAACTACCTCCCATAGCCGTGTTTTATAAGCTGCATATCCCCCTCCCACACCTCCCATTTCCCCCCCACCCGAGGCAGGGGGGATTTGCTCCTTTTAGGACCAGGTGTGGGCAATGCCCTGCCAGCCCAGCTGAGCCCAGGGAGGGGCCCAGGGTGGGTCTCACCTGTGGGGCTGGAGGGGCTGAAGGACCCGCCGGGTCCCTCAGTGTGTCCCTGCCCATCGGGAGGGAAGGGATGCTGCTCAGGCAAGGCTGGAGGGGAGCAGCGCCCGGACCCGCAGGTACCGCACCCCTGTGGGTGTGGGTGTGAGGGGCTCATGGCCGGGCTGAGGGCGATTAAACCCACTAGATGGCGGCAGTTCCTTAAATTCGGGCGTTCGGCGTGGAAAAAGCGCAGGATGAGCCATCCCGGGGGGAGGCAGCGGAGCCCGAGGCTGCGGTCTGAGGCAGCCCCTGCCAGGGGTGTCCGTGTGGTGAAAAACAGGCACTGAGGGGACCCCTCCGAGCAGGGGATGCTGAAGAGCCCGGGTGTGTAATTAATTCCTCAATTAAGCGCCGTGACCCGCCGCGGAGCGCCCTGAGCATCCTCAGCGCCCGCCGGTTCGGGGTGTGGGGGCGTGTGAGGGCTGGGGGGCGGTAATTGAGCTCAAAACCCACGGAAAGCATCGAATGGTGTGAACCTGAGGAGGTCAGGGCTCTGGGAGGGGCTGGGTCAGCGGCCAAAAGGCTTCAGCAGCCCCGGCTGATACTCGGGACCGGCCCCTGAGGTGTGGGGAGTAGATTTGGGGGCCGATTCCCGCTTTGGGTCAGCACAATTTAGCCCCACCAGTTCGGGGTAAAGGATGTGGTCACACCCTAACCCTACACAGGCTGGGGGGCTCCTGTCTCTTGCCTTTTGCCGTGGAGATTCGCTCTTTAGGACTAGGAGCCCTTCCCTAGGAGGGGTTGCTGGAAGTGATTAGTTAGTAGCTAATTCGACTAGAATAGGATCCCAGTACCTAAAGGGGCTTCAAAAGAGCTGGAGAGAGACTTTAGACAAGGGCAGAGAGTGATGGGATAAGGGGAAATGGTTTCACACTGAGAGAAGGCAGGGATAAACACATGAGATATTGGGGAGAAATTCTTCCCTGTGAGGGTGGGCAGGCCCTGGCACAGGGTGCCCAGAGAAGCTGTGGCTGCCCCATCCCTGGAAGTGTCCAAGGCCAGGTTGGATGGGCCCTGGAGCACCCTGGGCTAGTGGAAGGTGTCCCTGCCCATGGCAGGGGGTGAAACGAGATGATCTTCTAGGTCCCTTCCAACCCAAACCAGTCTGTGTTTTATGAGCTCTTTTGAAGTCAGCTGTGACCACTGTAAAATCCTCTGCTGTGTAACAGGCTACTCCAAGGTTAACTCTGTCCTAATTATGCTGTTTGGAAAATGGGAACACTTATCTATGCAAATTTATCAGACTTGCCCCCTGCCCCTCCCTGAAGTGGCACCTGATTGTGGAGAGCATGTACCTGATACTGCTCCAGGCAAATGCAGCTCCATCTGGGCCTCGTGTTGTGTGAACCCTGGACTTGTTCACTGTGTAAAATCACTCCTGGCTAAACATCCCCTCTGCAGATACAGCAGAATTGTCATGTTAATCTTTTTATGCACATGATATAAATGACTGATGAAGGTCAGGTGAGGAAGTTGTGGCAAAGCTGTGAGGTAAATCAGCACTTGGTTCATAGGCAATGGCAAGGAGGGGAGGGCAGTAATGTTTGCTCAGATGTCTTAATTCCTTCCTCACAGCTCTTGCCATGAGATTAGTCCCTCCTTTCTGCACATCTGTACCTCAGGAGATTAGTCCCTCCTTTCTGCATGTTTGTACCTCAGGTGTGCAGTGCACTTTTTCCCTTTCCCACTGCAGCTGTGATGCTTTCATGGGAGGGAGCATTTTGGAGAGCTTGCCTGCTCTTACTTTATTCAGGTGTAGTGCTGGGGAAAGAGCAGCCCCCAAATCTTTCATTTCTATTTGCTTACAGATTTACTGGAGAAACTTTCAGGAACTGGTCAGATTTCCCTAATGCCTGATGTTTCAGACTCACTGTGTTGCTTTGTAGCAGAGTGTGCAGGCATCTGGGGATTGTATTGGGTGACAGGTACCATGGTTCTTGCTGTTGTCATTCTTAAGAGATGGAATGTGCTTCATTCCAAGTCTGTTAGGCAGAAACTTGTCTTGCAGTGATGTTTCCCTGGTGTTAAAGGTGGCAGGCTGGGTCCTCCTGAGACCAGGGACATGACAACACAACTTGTAGGCCACTTACAAGTGGCTTTGGATTCTCTTCCATGATGCTCATCCCACTGCTGAAGGGCTCACCCAACTGTGCTTGGGGGGCTTGTTCATCCACATTCTGCTTTCCATGGAAGAGCCCTGCAGGATTGGGGACAACAACTCCCTGGAGTTTGTGTTCAACCTCCTTTCCACCTACATTGTGGAGCAGTTTAATTGGGATGTGAATTTCAGCCTTTTCCTGAAGGACAATTTTCTTCCTGCTTCCCTCTTATTGCAAACAGAAACATTGCTGTCTGCTGGCTGAAGTTACCTGGAGCCAGCTCCTCTCCACAAGGCAAAAGGGAGCTTGTTAACAGCTGCCTCTGTGCTTAATTAATAATCCAACTTGATGGGGGCAGAACTGCTCCCTCCTGCCCTGTGCAGCTCTGTCACTGTATGTGTCACTGTGCCCCCAAATCTGCCCTTTTTGTCAGCACTGAAATGGTCACTGTGCCCGATAGAGACAGAAATGGGACAAATATTGGTGGCTCCCACGTAGCTCCTGATTCCCCTCATATGTCTGCTCTGTGAAGTGTCTGGGGGGCTGAGCCAAGGAAGGGAATAGGACAGTGAATTTGAGGCTTTTTTATCCGTTTGCTGAAGCCGAGTGACTGGAATTAGATGTGACCTGTCTGGAAGCCAACCTTGTTTCCCCAAAGTGCATGGGGAGCTGAGATCAGAAGACACATTACAAACATTGCAGTAGCATAACTTGAGGCAAGTGCAATCATTTACTTGACTAATGAATCCCCTGGGCTGCTAGCAAGAGAGCAAATCTCTCATTCATCTTCTTAATTTAATAAGCAGAGGGGTTGGCCTTAAGGGTAAATGAAATGCATAGTGATCCCATGAATGTTTCAGCAAATTGATGTACAATAAGATAAGGGAGATCCAGCAAATGGCTTACTTTATTCTGAGGGACTGTCAATGGGGTTTAGAGGAAAAGGAAGAGGAGCTGGAGTTGATGGCTCTGTTCAGCTTTCTGCCTCCCAATCTCCACAATCTGTGCAGGCTGGAGCGCTGGAATTTTGTCAGGATATCATTTAGTCCCAGGGCTGTTGTGCTTGGTGTTGCATGTAAGGCAGCCAACAGGGTGCCTGGGAAAGGCTGAGCAGGGAATGCTGCTCCACTGCCTGTGGGTACCTCCAGCGAGTTGCTGCACCTTGGAAAGGTTCATGGAAGAGCTGGAGGATGCCTGTACTTGTGGGAGCTAATGAGGCTCATTCCTGTCTTTCACGCTCTTAATTACTTTTGAGAAGAAATCAATGGTGTGAAACAATGAAATGCTTTAATGGCGAGAAGAGGCATTGTTGGTTCTGCCATCACAGCAATTACTGTGTAATCACCTGAGTGAATGTTGTGCATTAGGGAAACTGAGGCAGGGATGAAATCATAATATTGCTATAGATAATAAACCTTTTAATATGAAAATAAAAACAGGGTAAGGAAGCTTCTGACACAGGCAATAAATTTGGTAGGGTTTTTTAATAAAACCCCCAGAAGGGAATACTTCTTAAACTTCTATTAAACCATGAACCATATAAAGTGACTTGTGGGAGGCTGACTGAAGTATAAAGAAGTTGAAAATGGGAATCTTGTTCTTGGCTTTTGTTCGAGAGAGGATTTTGGGATTAGCTGGTTCATTACTATTGAAAGTAGTTTGTTAAGCGCAATCTTCCAAGGCCTTTTTATGATGAACATATAATATAGAGCAGAGAACTGAGCTGAGTTATCAAAAATATTAGTGGCTTTTGGCATGTCGTGAATTTCAGAGTTCTTGAGATCAAACTGGAAGCTCAGAGGTTCTGTTACTGAAGGAAAAACACAGAGATATGAGGAAGATCATATATTGAATTGGAATCTGAAATAATTGCATTTGTGAACTCTGCCCAATTCGATGGGATGGAAGCAAAGGAATATGGATTTAAGTCTTGAATCTTCATGCATATGCATTAGTTTAAGTCTGTATTAGAGTGAGACTGTTTATAACAAAGTGCTTTTGGATTCTGGCCAGTTTTTGCAGGGCTGCTCTCCTGGAGCTTCGTGGCTTTAAGAATAATGGGTAGAAAATTGTTCCTTTTAATTGAGGTAAATAGTTGTCGTATGCTAAACAAGACATTGGCATAATGTGAGCAGTATCTGTTTTGGGGTTCAAACTGCAGTTCTGGACACATCAAGGGTTGAAGACCTTAAAAATCCAAGCACTGCAGCATTTCTAGCAGCACAAAGCCGAATTCCTCAGAAACACCACGCTGGTGACTGTTTATTGTGAACACACATGGGTTCTTTTACTTGGAAGCCAAGCCAAGAGCCAGCTCTCATGTCCTGAACTTAATCTTGTAACAACGAAAATCTGACTGAATTGGGCTGCTAATGCTCTGTGCCCTTTGCAGTCTTGTAGCTGTAGGAGATGGATGTTGTAGGAAACGTTTTTATTCACAGGAGACAAACCCATAACCAGGTGTTTGGGTTTCAATGAGCTGGGGCAGGGAGGAAGCTCCCGAAGGGGAACAGCCTCGTTTCTACTGTGATTAAATGAGAGGCTTGACTTTAAATGGTCTGTGCTGTCAGGCCTGTCAGGGAGCTAAAAGGCTTAAGCGGACATGGTGTGGTCAGAGCTGCTGCTTGTTTGTGGCCCAGACGGTACCAGGGGATGAAACAAGCCCTTGCAGGTGTGTGCTGTCACTCCCTGAGGCGCTCCCTCACCTGTGAGCTGACTTGGAACCCATCAGTAAAGGCCAGTCCCGCCCCCAAATCAGATTGAAGCCTGGAGCACTGCTGGCATAGGAAAAGGAAAGAAGTGTCCTGCTCCTGTGGTTGGAGTGCAGAGGTGGGGGATCCATGTCCTGTCAGCTGGCAATTCCCAGGGTTTGGGGCACTCCAAAGGCAGGTGGACAGCTCACTGCTGTTCTAGTCTGGCTGATGTGTCTTCATCCCTTCTTCAAACAGGGTTAGTTTCACCAAAGGAACGACTTGGAGTGAAGGAAGGGATGTGCAGTGGCTGAGCCTGAGGGACACCTCATTCCTCCTGGAAGAGTACAGGTGTGATCTGCTTTTACTCCTGGTTGTAAAGCCTCCCCCTCCCTGACCTTGCAGAGCTCAACAGGTGCATTGAGCTGATGCAGTTTGCTGAACAAACAAAATTATCCCTCTTGGGGCAGCCCCTTAGACATCCTAGATCTGGGTGTAAGTCCCTGGATAAGGGGCTTAACTCCTTGACACCCCCTGGGCTTGCTTCTCAGAGTATTTCAAAGCTGCTTGCTGGTCTTACTTCAGCCAGACTAACCCTTTGATGCTTTAGCCTGTTCCCACTTGAGACTGATTTTTGTGGTGTGTTAGAAAACTGAATTTTTTTGGCTGTCATTCCCTTCCAAAGGGTCCGGGCAGCATTTAGCTTTGTTAGATGGGGACAACAACCAGTGGACACATTATGGTGATTGAGCCCAGTGCAGTTTGTGTGTGACCCTGGTGGGCACTGGGGTGACAGAGGTGGCAGCTGAGACATCAGTTTGGTGTGCACAGCTCAGCCCAAACTGGGAATGGGTTATCAAACTGGTGTCAGGCTTACAAGACGTAAACCCTTTTGGCTGACAGATCCCAGGCATTGGTCCCTAAGTGTCCCATCTCCCAAGCACCTCTTTGAGTCATTGAGAAGCACCTGGGTGAGTGCCCTGTGCTGTCCTGGGAGCTCCAGGGAAGCTTGTCCTGCCATGGAAGAACTGAGTGATGGGCATTTGCAAGTGCTGTAATACCAGCCAGGGCCTCAGTTCTCATCTTCTGGTGTCTCTGAGGGTGGCTGGTGCCAGATGTGTCACAGAGGTGCCAGAAACTCCAGAGTGAGCTCTTTTAAAATGTCAAGCTCTTCTGTCTGTTCCACAGAGTGATGAGATCCTTCATGTCTTCAGCTGAGCCTCCACAATAAAAATGGTAGTTCTGTACTTCATTCCAGACCTTGCTGGGTTTCAGTTGGCCAGAAGTGCAAACCTCTCCTGTATTCCTGCCCTGGGAGGTTTGACATTAATGCATTTATCTGTGTGTACAAGGAGAAGGGAACATTTCTGTTTTTACAGATGGCGTGGTTTCAGGAAATCCAGTCAGCTGGTGTGGATCTGGAAACCATTCTGCCCTTATTAACACCCTCCAATGATATAAACAGAGAATCCCCTAAGCAAGGAACAGTCTAAATAAAACTTCAGGCCAAACCAGAACATCTAAGGTGTGCCAGATCTTGCCTTGGGGAAAGAGAGAGGATGGGAAGTGCCAGGAAAGGGAAGATCTTAATTTCCAAGAGAATGGCTCCATGATTAAGGAAAGTCTGTACTCCTGCCTCTCCCAGAAGGGGGAGAGGAGAGCCAAAGAAGGGATATCCTAGGAAAAGGGCTTTTCTCTGCCACTGCTTTGTCTCTCCCCTTGGAAATGACTTGTGAAATCTAAGCCAGTGATTGTCTAAAGACAGAGGTTGGAGGCCAGAAAGCCTTTATAGATCTGGGCCTGTATTTGCTGTCTGCCTCAGTTTCCTGTCTGTAGCACAGAAAGAGCAGCTAAAAATACCCATCTGCAGAACAGTGTCTGTGCCTGGGGTGGAGGCCCTGAGGTCTTGTTGTATGGCAGGTCCTCCCCAGCTCCTGGAGGGAGAACTGGTGGCTGCAAGTAGGTTAAGCAGGGCTTGGGGATTTGCCACTTGCCACCAGGGAGGGTGTTACAGCTCAGGATCCCTCTCTGCAGGTACCCTCAGCCTTTTGCCATGGGGAGTGGACTGGGGGGCAAAGTGATATTGCAGGGGGTGTTTAAGAGGCTGCTCCTGTGTCCTGCCAAATGGACACGGGCAGTTCTTCCAGGGCTGACATCTCTGATCAAGACAGATGATGAAAGGGCTAGAAAATGCCTTGTGATTCAACTCTGAGAGCCGAATTTAAGGGATTTCCCTCCTCCTTTTCTTCTACTGTCTTATCGCTTTCTACTTTCCTTTTATCTTTCTTCCTTTTTTGTTTGTGTCTGTTCTTTCCCTGTAATTCCTAATGTAAGTAAGAAAGAATTTAATATGCTGAGACAGGAGGGAAGTTGTTCCATGCGTTGCAGATGCACAACATGTCTTCATTAACTCCCCATGACATTCAAAATAGCTGGAGATAAAGACAAACTAAATCTGGGAAGACAAATATAAATAGGGCTCCCCCTCCCTCCCTGTGGCCCCTGCGCAGCGCTCCCCCCCGGGGCATGTATTCAATTACTGAAGATGAATGGAGCGGAGCGGAGCAGCCTTTGGGATGCTGTGCCTGCCGCTGCCTTCTCCCGCCGTCAGATGGCCCCACACTTCAAGGAATGTGCTCCTGGTTTGGAGTCCGACCTGGGAGGTGCTCCGTGGGGTCTGCAATCCCCCCTTCCCCTGCTGAGGCAGCCGAGGAAGGTCAGCAAAGCCCTAAGCAGGGAGTGCTGCGTTTCCCTCTTCTGTGCTGTTTCTTCTTGCCCTGGGAGGGAAGCTCTGGGTGTTTAAGACACCAGATGGGGGGAGGTTGCTCTCCTTCATAGAATAAGAAAATATCCTGAGTATGAGGGACCCCCAAGGGTCATCCAGTCCAACTCCTGGCCCTGCACAGACACCCCAACAATCCCACCCTGTGCCCCAGAGGATCATCCAAACCCTCCTGGAGCTCTGGCAGCCTTGGGGCTGTGCCCACTGCCCTGGGGAGCCTGGTGAGTGTCAATCCCCTGCCAACCCCTTTCCCCTGCTCTGCAGCTCTGAGACAGTGATGTGGTTTCTCCCCTGGAGTGTGCACACAGGTTGGCAGCAGTGGGGAGCAGGAGCGCTCGCTGGGAGAGGCTCACCTGTGGCTGCTTCTCTGCACCAAATCTGGAGGGGATTATAGAGAGGTCAGGGTTAAGGATGGCTTTGGTTTTGTTGAGTGTAGGCTGGAGGAGTCGTTCTGTGTGCCCAGGTCCACCCTGGCTTGTGTTCCCAGCACACAGAGGGTTTGGGTGTTGGACCTGGGCTGTTGTGTGAGGAGAGGATTAGGGTTGTGGCTGCCCCATCCCTGTAAGTGTTCAAGGCCAGGTTGGATGGGACTTGGAGCAATCTGGGCTAGTGGAAGGTGTCCCTGCCCATGGCAGGGGTTGGAACTGGATGATTTTAAAGGTCCCTTCCAACTCAAACCATTGTGGGATCCTGTGAGAGCTGATGTGTGAAGGCAGTGCAGGCACAGAGGGTCTCTTTGGGGAATCTGTTTGGCACAGGATCCTACCCTGGGAAATGCCTGTTAGCACATTGTGGGTCCTGTTCACCAGTAGGGAATGTGTCTGTATAGGATGGGAACTCCCAGAGGTCTGGACTAAAGCTGGAGGTGATTAGGGGGAGAAGTCTCTCTGCCCTGGGGTTTGCAGTTGGGTACCCAGAACCCCGCCATGTGCTCTGACTCAGAGGTGCACAAAGAGCTGCTCATTCCTGGATCCTTTGCTGTACTCCACCAAACTCCAACTCCACCGAGCTTTACATGCATGGAAGTGTCTCTGTGATCTCTCAGAGCTTTGCTGTTGCTGCAGTGCTGCAAGAGTTGGGGAGAGCTGGGGGGAGCAGCTTCCCAAGGAAGGACTTGCTATCTCTTTCCATTATAGTCTTTTCAGTTCCCTGCCTCTCTGTGCACAGCAGATGATTATCTTGCAAAAGCATTTTGGCTTTTTTTTTTTCCCCCTGTATAGTTCAAATTATCCTTTCCTAAGTGCATTACCTGGCATTTGTCTGCACTGAACTTCATCTGACTTCATGCTGTCCATCCACCTAGCTTTGTTAAATCTAATTGAAATTGAGTTTGGGCTGGGGGAGGTCTGGGGTTGATGTGGCAGAAAAGCAGAGGACTAAAGAAATACTGTGAGCTATTGCAGTTGTTGAGTCCTGTTAAAGCCAGTTGTGTTCATGTTACAGTGAATTAAGTGAACATCAGAGAGGAAAAGGCAGGGCAGAACCTCTTCTGTGCTATGCCAGGCTTAAAACTGGAATAACTGAAAAGCCTGCCTTGTGTGGGTTCATGTTTTAGGTGAGGTCAGAATCTGTCCCTTGGAACTTGGCTAGAAATGGCAGCTTCTTTCTGTAGCAGAAGCAGACTGAGAGAGCAAAATGGGGATTGTTATCTCCTGTCAGAGGACACAACCCCTGAGGGTTCAGTACAGCCCAAGCAGGATCTGGACACAGTTTTCCCATTAAGAGCAGTATCTGCTTCCAAGGACTTGAGCAAGTTCATCCACACAAATGAGCTGGTGAATAGTCTTACAATTTGCTCTGGTTGTTTCATTGTTTAAATTACTTCAAGTAACAGGCTAATCATATGAAGTTAAGCTTTTAATAGGAATAGTGGGGGTAAAACCACAAACTACTGTTAAAGTGAAGCTGCTTCTTGTGACTGGAGTGGTGCAGTCCAGTCGACTACAATAGTGGGGGGCTGCACTCAGCAACCAGGCAATACCTTTCCATCCCTTGCTATTACAGGCTTTTGTGGTAGAAAAACACATTAAGAAAATGAATGTTGAGGATAAATGTGTGTTGTGAAGGACCCTGACCTCGATTTGGGGAAGGGAACTCAGTGCTGTTACCTTGGCCTGCACAGGGTGGATGAGATGATGTGCACACATTCTGGTTTGGGTTTTATTTTCCAAGGATCCCATCAGGAATTAATGCAGAGTTGAAATTCTCCCCTGTGCACTCAGCAGAGGAAGGCATTTCAAAGGGTGCCCCTCTGATCCCATATAGGAACAGCAGCCATAAATCACCTGCTCACGTGCTGTAGTGCTGGAATTTGGGTAGTGGGATGTTGAGCCCCCTTGGAACCTCTTTAGTCTGGGATTTTGAAGCCTTGCAGCCCCACCATGAGGAAGGGATTGTGTCATTGTGCTGTGTTTGCAGAGCAGACACCTGAACTGTGGTGAGGTTCTGGCTTCATCACCTAACCAGCACCAACAGAGGTGAAACTGGAGCAGTGGGTGGTGGGGGTTGTAAATACTGTGCTTGTCCTGCAGCAGGAACCAGCCAAGTTCTGCTGGAGATCTCCTGTTGTTCCTGCACTGCCTCACCTTTCCTGGTGCTGGTGCTTTGGGGGTCTATTTCTCTCTCTCCTCCCTGTGCCCCGTTTAATGGTTTATGATGGTCTTAGTGGGGTTTTCCTGTCCTTCAGTGCCTGTGAGTCTCACAATGAGCAGCTCCAGCATCCCTGTACATAACCAGCAACTTCAGGTAATGTTTAGTGGCAATTAAAAGAGATTCTCCTCCCCCACCCTGCCCCTGAATCTAAAAAGGCTTTTATGGGGGGTGAAATGCAGGGGGGAAATTAAAAGGCTTCATAAAAGTGAATTTTAAGAAAAGCCTAATGAAGGAAACAAACCTCCTGAGAGATCAAAGCTGAACCTGCTGTGCCCGTGCAGAGAGTTGAGGCTTTTTCTTCTGTTTCCACTGGCATGAAAGCAACATGCACAAACATTTCTTCCAACAGCTTTAACTCTTCAGGCCCTGTGGGATTGGCATTAATAGCCTGTTTCTGCTTTTAGGGCTTGAGTTTTCCATTGACATTCTTATGTGAAGCCTCTTGCCCTCTGGAGAGGGCTGGGCATCCCCATGACCCATCAGACTCAATAGTATCAGGATGCCAAATCTTCTCTGAGAAGCAGCTCAGCTCTGTGCTGGGCTTTGGGGCATTGCCCTGCCTCTTGCTACAATGGCACCATGAGGAAAAGCAGGAACGCTTCAGGCTGAAAAGCACCTAAATGCTGCCCCAGGTAGGAGATAAAAAGGCAATACCCCTCCATTGCCCTGCTCTGCCTCGTCAAGGGGATGGTATTTGAGAGGGAAAATGGCTGATCACCTGCTCACAGCAAGTTATGGAAACGTTGCAAAGTCTTAAAATTCCATTTTCCTTAAATTAAAAAAATAGGGGGCTCTCAATAGGCTCTGAGGGAGATGGAAATGTTGACTGAGTTACATGTAGGGGAAGTTCCATTAATCATGGAAAGCAAACTGAAGGCTTCTAATATTAACCAATTTTTGTAGGCCAGACTCCCCATACCCATAATTTTTCCATTACACATGTAATCTCTTTTCAGAAAAAGACTAGGTTTGTTTAGCATCAATTTTTTTCCTTTTTTTTTTTTTTTTTTTTTTTTTTTTGGCTTGTTGTGGATTAAAGCCTGGATGGTTCAAATTTGTCAGGGGCTGGCTCTGGTCTCCTCTCCTCATCTCGTCACTTGTCACCCTTGCACAGGTCCCAAGGCTCTTACTTTTAAAGTGTTTCCATGTGTTGGAGAACAGAATCAAACTGGGGCTGCACAGAGAGCCTTGTGCACTCACAGCTTCCCAGAGTGCTAATGAGGAACATATTGGCAGTAAGTGCCTGAGCGGAGCAGCCGAGCAGGAACAACAACTTGCACGCAGCCTTATTTATTGCAGGCCTGTTTCTCAGAGAGAGGGAATGTCAACCTGGATTTGGACTTTCACCTAATCTTCTCTGAAAGTACCTGGAGATATTAAGTGGCCACCTACTCGGCTGCTGGACTTCAGTTTAAAAGCAGATCCTGCTTCTAGGAAAGCAAATTGCTCCCATGCACGGTGGTGGCTGGAGGTCATGGCCATAAGCCTTGGGCTCAGGATGAAACCTTTGGACCCAATCCTTTTGTGTGTAAAGCAAGGTGATTTTGCCATGGCTGGAGTGCTGTTGGTGTTGGATTGATGGCAAGGCAGGAGGAATCGTGTCCCTTGCCTCTACTGGGAGCTGATCCTAAAGCTACCACAAGAGAGCTGGCTAGAAGATGGTTTTCCCAGGACCCAGCCTAGGAGCAAACCGTGGGTTTTCCAGGGTCTGCATGTCAGGAGACAACCCTTCTGGCTTCTCTAGCAGCTTGTCTGAGCAAGGAGGTGGGGAAGGAAACAACAGGGACAAAATCCAAACTTAGTGATGTTCACCCAGACTCAGGGAACTTCGTGGACTTGGACACACCCATGAGCAGAGCTTGATTTTTCAGGTTGGCCTGTTGCCTTCTAGTAGGAGTAATGCTGCCTGTATGGACCAAAGGGAGGATTTATTCCTGGAGCAGCACATGTGTTGCATTGCTGAGTCTGTCATGGTTTAACCCCAGGCAGCACCTCACCCCAACAGAGTCACTCACTGTCCCCGCCATGGGATGGGGGAGAGCATCACAAGAGTGAAAATAAGAAAATTCATGGGTTGAGGTAGGGGCAGTTTAAAAGGTAAAGCAAAAGCTGCACAGACCAGCAAAGCAACCCAAGGGGTTCATTGTCCACTTCCCCTGGCCAGGCAGGTGCTCTGCCATCCCCAGGACAATGGGGCTCCATCGTGCTTGGGAAGACAAATCCCCTCTTCCTCCTTCTCCCCCAGCTTCACTTGCTGAGCATGAAGCCATGTGGTGTGGGACAGCCCTGGGGTCAGCTGGGGTCAGCCATCCCAGCTGTGTCCCCCCAACTTCTCGTGGCTCTTCAGCCTCTGTGCTGGTGGGTGAGAGGCACAAGAGTCCTCGACTCTGTGTAAACACTGCTCAGCAACAGCAAAACATCCCAGAATTATCAATGCTCTTTCCACCCCAAATCCAAACACAGCCCCATGCCAGCTACGAGGATGAAAATTAACCATGTCCCAGCCCAAACCTGTGCATTTCTTTCACCTTTTTGTTGAATTTGACAGCAAGCCTGGCCTGCTTTGGTTCTCCATGGAAGTTCTCTCTGTTCTCCAGCAACAGTCCTTGCTTAATACAGGAACCAAGGAAAAGTATTCCTGCCTGCTACTAAGCCTCTATTTGTGGGAAAAGCTGGAGGTGTCTGATAGACCATCTCCCCTCTGCCCCTGGGGTGCTTCCAGGAAGCTACAGCAGAATTGAATTTGTCCCAGTGAACTCTTTTACACTGTAAAAAGCTGGTTATTGAATCAGTTTTGTAATTAGCTGCCTGATGGGAGTCACGATTATCCACGTACATCCTAATTGATTAAAATACCTTTGCACTGTCCTTTCTCTGCCTTCTTCCCTTTGCCCAGATCCAATCAGAGCCATGCTGGAGAATACTTTGGCTCCTACAGCACTGACCAGGTAGCAATTAGCTGACAGTTACTGCAACCTAAAAACAGTCTGTAGTTTTAAAGGAGTTTTTTTCAAGGTGAAAAGAAGAAATTCTTAAAAGGAGTTCAGTCCTTTATTAACAGGCTGACCCAACTGCTTCAACAGTGCACAACTGACATTGCTCTGATTTACCCTGGCTGAGAACTTCCCCCTCTGCATTAAATTACACAAATTACTCTGAATATTGCAAACTACAGTCAATCCCTTCCTGCCAAGGGATGAGCTCATGGTTCCTCACTTGTCTTGTGAGGGTTACAATGACCTAACCAGGACTGAAGATGCAAGTTCTCGCAGCATCTCTGCGCTGCTGTTCACAGCAGGAATGGTGACTTCTCTGAAAACCACCACTTTATCAGCAGTGGTGTGGGAATGGCAGTTCCTTTGTTCTTCCTCGAGGAATCTTGCAGTGTATGAGAGCAGGATGGGGTCTAAAGGCAAGTCCATGAGGGTCTGCTCATGTTACCTGGTTGGTAGAAGGTTATTTCTGATTCTCTCCGTAGCCTGTTCCTTGTTATTGCTTCCTCTGGGGATGGTGGTTCCCACTCTAATGGGGCAGGAGTTTGGTCCCTGCACAAACTTGTTTATTTGCCTCTCAGACTTTTTACTACTTATGCAGGGAATGAGGGAGCCAGAGCAAACCCATCACCTCACTTATGCTGCAAAACCTCCTAGTGAAGGAGGAAACAGGCTCAAATTGAAGCAGATGCTATGGTGGGAACAATTACCTGAGAGAAACTCTGGGAGGGAGTGGAAGAGATAATGAAACACCTAGGGATTTGGGAGTCAGCTTTCCAAGGAGCAAAGGGGTTAGCAGTTTAGAGTTGGAGCTTGCAGCTGCAGTGAAAATCAGCTTCCCTTTCTCTCACTCCTCCTTTCCCCCACTTTCCTCCCCCTTGGTTCAGGGACTGGGGGCCAAAGTGGCATTTGGAGCACAAGTCCCATTGCCAGTGCAGAGCCCTGGCTTGACACAGTGCTGAGCTCAAAATGCAACTTGCTGAGCTCAGCTGGTCCCTGCAGCCCTGGCCAGCAGAAACAGTCAGGTGAGGGGGTATCACTGGGTCCCTGTGTATTGTCAGCAGAGGAGCTCCCTCCCTGCTGGATGGGGCATCACTGTCACCAGAACCAAAGCAGCGTGAGCTCTGCATGCTCCAGGAGAGGTGCCCAGGAATCACCCAGTTGTGGATTCCCTGGAGTCTGAGGTTTGGCTGCTTCCCTGCTCCTGCACTTCTATTCCATCAGCTCATTGGAAAGGGCCAGTTTTGTTTTGGGTTTACCTACATGGCTTCTAGTACTGCTGACAAGGGATTTAACACATGTGTTAATAGCAGGCTGAGCTGGGAGGGCCAGGGGTGGAATAGCACTCTGCTTTTCTGTACCTGTCCTGCCAAAAGCCCACTGTGAGCTGGGGCTGTTTCTATTCAGCCCAATAACAAAAACAGAGTCTGGATAAATGTCCATTCCTGCAAAACACCCTGCACTGCCCAAGGTGAGTTGCTCAGTGGGGTTAGGCAGCATTGGTGCCTCACCAAGCAGCCACCTCTGCAATGCATTTGAAAGTAAAAACCGGGACAATTTTTGGGGCTTCCCTCACCTCTTGGAACATTCTTCCCAGTTTGGATTTGGACTCGTTCTTCCCCCATCCTTCTGTGCCTCAGTTCCTGTCTGTGTCTGAGGGTAGAAGTGCTGATTGCCAGGGCATTGGGTGCTTCAGCTTCTCCTCCACGTTGCCTTGCTGTTGATTTAGAGAGGCTTTGCTGCTAATGTTGAAAGGCCTCCATGAAGATTGACCTCTTCTCCCAGGGATCTAGTGATAGGACAAGGGAAAGTGGTCTCAAGAGGTGCCAGGGAAGATTTGGATTGGATATTAGGAAAAAAATTCTTCACTGAAATAATGGCTAAGCATTGGAACAGGGAAGTGGTGGAGTCAAAATCCCTGGAAGTGCTCAAGAAATGAGTGGACAGGGCAGTTTGTGATGTGGTTTAGGGGGAATGGGGATATTCAGCCAGATATTGGACTCTGATCTTGGAGGACTTTTCCATCTTTAATGACCCTGTGGTTCTGTGGTGCTGCCTGCAGGGAACACTTGGTCCTTCTGAGCTGTGGATCTCTGGAGCTGCTTAGAGAAACTCTGAGTGCTAAAGGTGGTTGATCTGTGAGATGGGCTGTGCCCCAGGGCTGGATGGACTGAGACACAAAGAAAAGCAGTCCAGGAAATTACTGAAACCTCTGGTTTTCAACCTGTGCCTTGTGACCACTGCTCAGGAGCTGCTAAGACCTCTTTGGAGGACCCTGCCGCCAGCATGCAGAGATCTGCCTTGTGGGGCAGCAACCTGGGTTTTAGCAACTGGAATAATAAGAATTCAAAAAGCCCCTTCAATAATCTAGGTGTGTAATACGAGTTTTTCTGTAAACCTAGTCAAAACTGCCGAGTGTTTAATGCAGAGAGCTTCCTCTTGTGTTCTGTAAGCCCACAGAAAGCAAGATGGGATGGTTTGCTCCTGCCTGTGAGGGTTTTTAACCCATCCTGGGGGTTCTGGAGGCTGCATTGCCTCAAAGCCAACATGCAATTGGGCCCAATTCATATGTGCCTTCTCTTCTCCCACTTTAAATCGAAGACTATAAAAGCTACAGAAAGACCGCTTTGCAATCCGGGGGCTTACACTCTCATTTTTCTCAGCTGTGATTAACTGGGGCTATCACAGACAATCACCTTGGCTGGGCTAAAATGTGTCCAGTGAGCAGTTTCTGCAGCGAGCCCAGGGTGCATCAGCAAAGGCTTGAAGCATCTCTTTGTTCAGTATTTGTTATTGTTTCACCTGCCTGGAAACAGTAATTGCGAGAGCTTTGATTCATGGATTAGGATGCAATTTAGTTTCCATTGTTCCTGAGCCAGGCTTTGCAAAACTTCCCTCTCAGCACTTGGCAAACCCGAGTGGATCCCCCCACTCCTCCTGCAGCCTCCAGGGGCAGAAGGGGAGGGTTATCTCTGTTAAACCAACCCACTGTGGTGATCTTGATGCATTTTTCTTTTCCAGCGTTGTTATTTAGTGTATTTTCTTTAGATTTCACCCTGAGCAAAGAAGGGGCTGTTGGGAGGGAAGCCTTGGCACTGTGCTGGCAGCAGCTGAGGATCCTCCTTGCTCTTTAACCTGCTGATTTGGATGCTTCTCTCTCCCTGAAATATTGCTTATGCTGGAGCAGAAGCAGCTTCAGCTCACACTGAAATGGTGAAATGTTTAGAAACATTTTGTTTTCACAGTGATCAGGAGCTGTAAATTAGTGTTGCTGCTGGTGCTCCCAGCAGGAGGACGGTGCTGGGATTGGGGATGTGATTGCCAGAGAACAACTTTTTTATTTAGCTGTTGGAGAAGCTGGTGTGTGATCCCCTGTAAACAAACCTCGGGGTTCCTCAGAGAGGAACAATTCCAGAGCTGGACACGATAGTAACAAGCCTGGCAGGGACCTGGAGAAATCCTGTACTTCAGCCTGCTGCTTCCAGGCAGGATCTGTTCTACCTGAGTTATTCCTGACATACCTGCCTAAGCTGCTTTTAATTTGCAGTCAGGGAGTACTTCAAGAGACTGATTGAGGAGATTTTTTTTTTTTATTTTTTTTTCCTTCCTAATATTTCACCTTAATCTCCCATGGATCAAATTAGCCTTGTTATTCCTTGTCCTATCAACCAGGAGCAAAGAGAAAAAATTGTTTTAGTTCCCTCTTGCCTCGTTGGGGACTGAGGGGGACTCGTACATCTTTCCTAGGCAGGACACTCCCTGGTGGCTCTGCCTGCTGTCTCAGTCAGTGTTTTCTACACTTCTTATTCTTACTCATTTCCTCCAAACTTGCTGCTGTTCTGTGCTTTGCTTAAAATGCAGCAGAGACACTGGATGGGATACCCTTATGTGAGGTGAAGGAATGTTCCTCTGCCTTTGCCTCCCCTATGAGGAGAAGAAATATTCATGTTTTACAGGGATCCTTTTTGTATTTGTAGGTGTCTAGCTCTTTTCCCTCTTAGGAAACCCTGAAAAAGGGCAGTTCAGCTCTGTCTGGCCAGGCAGATTTTTGGGATGTTTTATTTGCCAAGTGATTCTACAGAGTTTCTCATATCACAGAATATCCTGACTTGGAAGGGACCCCCAAGGACCATCCAGTCCAGCTCCTGGCCCTGCCCAGACACCCCAACAATCCCACCCTGTGCCCAGAGCATCATCCAAACCCTCCTGGAGC